>OMKZ01041869.1:0-13548 GCA_900302535.1 Neoniphon sammara | reverse complement strand
TGTTGGACTGAGAGTACTGAATAGGCCAGCCTGTTAAGCCCTCTTTATGTTTAAATGGTGAAAGGCAACTTTGTAAGGCAGCTGCTGACCTGACTTTTATTTGCTCTTGGAGCTCTGCCCCATCAGGATATTTTGCTCAGTATCCAGTGGGATGAAATCTTACCTTATTAGATTTGAACTCAGAGCATACTTTGTTCTCTGGTAGCATGGTTGCTGGTATATTGATTTCTTGACACATTCATATGTTGATTTGCTCACTTTTCATGTTTGTGGCATGCTTGCTGATACAGGAGTTAAGAGTCATATGATAGTATAGGTATGGTTTGATATAATTGTGAACTCCTGGGCATGATGTTTCAAACCAGCAGGGTCAGCATTGCCATTAATCTTTTGTTTTGTAAGACCAAAGTTGAGTTATAAAAATGAGTAATGTAGGGATGAACATAAGCTTAGTTTAAAGGTAGTTTAGGTGACTTAGCAGTATTTGTTATTATGAGATTGAGAGTGGGAGTCTGAGCCTTGTGATTGGCCTCATTCAGCAAGACATCTTGGATGGGATGTGCTCATTTGATGAAGCAACCTCAGTGACATAACGTATACCTGCACTTACACAGAGCCTGGTGTCCTCTATACTCACCACTTCAGTAGCATATTGCCTCTTCCTTACTAGCAAACCTGTTTACATTTACTGGTTATGCACTTAGCATTTCATTGTATATTTACTCAGAAATTACAATCAAGAAAAAAGTCCTACCCATCGTATTAAGTGTGGTTCTCATTTCTACACTGTACATTTTAGGGAGTGAAAAGCGTATTACATTTAGGACTGAGGGTGTTCGGTACGGTAAATGTAATAGGAAAGGTGCTGTTGTCACCTGTTGGTTGCAAGTTGAATATTAATAACATGACAGCTCTCCATGTGTCTCCTGTCCAGCTGTTGATTCAATGTCACCATGTGGCTGCCTGAATGCTTGTGTTTCTGAATGGCTACTCAGCAGCAGACAAGAGCTGTACTGTAGCCTGCTGTGTGGGGTGACAGTCAGTGGGTTAGCAGCTATTTGACCTGCCCTTTATCAGCGGATTTAGGAGATAACTTAGATTATTTCAAGACATAAAAATGCTAAACTTCCTCATTTGTTTAATAAGCTTCTTTAGCTTTATTTACCTTGAAGCACTCCACTAACAGCAGTTCTTCTTAATCTGTTATGTGATGGTAGTATATTAATATGTGTTCTTCCTGCAGGGTGCCTTTGATCCTGGTGGGGAACAAGTCAGACTTGGTGGAGCACAGCAGCATGGAGACAATCCTGCCTATAATGAACCAGTACCAGGACATCGAGACCTGTGTGGAAGTAAGAGATCAGTGCAAACACACACACACACACGCCCATTCATGTGTACACTGTGTGCTCTGCTTGGGTGCCAGCAGTTTTTTTATCATGGAGTTTATTTTGGATCCATGCAGGCAGGCCCGTTTTGAAGTCAGTTAAATGTTGTAGAAGTAGACTTTGATGAGGCACTCGAGAGCGATGAAATGGCAAATGAAAGATAAAAGGCTAATTGAAAAATCCAATAGGTGCTCTGGCTGTCGAAGTGAGGCAGAGCGTGTTCGGGACAGATAGGCCCCAAGCTGCTCTTGGGTTACAGCCCAGCTCCTGACTCCACTTACACTCTGCTGACCGACTGACTTGTTAATGGGTTTATGTTACCCAGCCGTGCGCTGTGAGGCCGAGGCCGCCCATGCAGAGCGGCGTGGGTGTCACACAGGAAGCTGGCTGCTGTTTAGATCTCTGCTGAATTCAAATTTCCCTCTGGCCCATCTGGTGGCTCAGTCGTGCCCCCCCTTGGCGAGATTACCAGGCTAAAAGAAGGAGAGGGGGAGGACGTGAGGGAACGCACATACACACACACACACAGTGGGTACAGTCTGGGGACAGTCACACACAGCCAGTGAGACATATGAACCGCTCTTTCATGAGCTACCAGTGTGCTGCCAGGGCTGGGGCTATTTATATGCGTTGCTGCTGCACTGAAACAAACAATATCTGCGATTTCTTGTTTCATTTTGTTTGACGATTACATGCACTTTAGTAATCAGGCAGTTATCTGATTTTTAAACTGCCATGTAAATGAGAAACCAGGTTTCCACAATCAGAATAAGGCAGTGGTTCATAAACTTTTTCACTTGCGACCCCTTAAAACGAAGCGATGCCTACTCATGACCCCCGTCACGGGCTGCGTATGCAGAGCGGTCATCACTCCAACTGGAGAACAGCTTGATTTTCAGGTTGTTTTATTTATTTACGTATGAAAGGAGGCCTACAGTTTTAAATTTTACCCAGTATTTCACAGAAAACAGTCCAGAATTAAAAAAATAAACCTGATAATTATTGTGTATAGTAAAAATGTGTCTTCTTATGTCATGATCAGAATCATATCATTAACCCTCTAGGGGGCCCTGACCCCCAATTTGAGAACCACTGGGCTAAAGGATTAAAATAAACCTGGTTAAGAGACATGTGCGGCCTTTCCTGTCTCATGATGTGAGGTGTGGTGTCATTGTGTGTAGTTGCACTAGCCCGGGGCGCTCACCTGAACATGTGACTCCTGTTTCCTCAGTGCTCTGCCAAAAACCTGAAGAACATCTCTGAGCTGTTCTACTATGCCCAGAAGGCTGTTCTGCACCCCACAGGACCCCTCTACTGCCCAGAGGACAAGGAGGTGAGGCCTATGGGTGCACACTGTTTGGAACTGGCGCCAACAACCTCCATGGCAACCAGGATTACACTCTAATAATGCAGTGGTCATATTTTAATTAACTGCAGCTATTTCTAGTGAACATTTTGGTAATATTCTTTGTTTCGTCTCCTTAAATAAATAACCAGCGTTGTGGTTGATGACCCGCTGATTGAATACCATTCTCCTGTGTTGCAGATGAAGTCTTCCTGCATCAAGGCTTTAACTAGAATCTTTAAAGTGTCTGACCTGGACAATGATGGCATCCTCAACGACAATGAACTCAATTTCTTCCAGGTAACATCTTCCACCTTTTCCTCTCAGGCGTCTCACTGACAGATTAACTTTGACAAAGATGTCAACTTGAGCCAGTCAGCGCAGCTTGGACTAACTAACCTGCTTCATTCATTTAAGCTGTGTGTTGATATTGGAAGGGAAGAGAATGAAACTGGTTTGGGAGGCAGGTTGAGACCTGAAACAAACCAGGATAAACGTTTTCTGCTTCAGATGAGAGCCCAACCCAGACTGGATTTTTTTTTTTTTTTTTTGTATGCACACGTGTAGCCGGAAATCCTCAAATATTTACATATATATGCAGGATTTCAAATAGGTGTAATAAAAATATCTACTTAATATATATTTTTCAGTTCCTTTTTCAATTCCTTTATTTACCCAGGTTGGGTTTACTGAGCCCAGATGCTCTTTTCTGGCAGCGCTCTGCTTCACACTCACACACGGCCTGTTATACACTCACACACTGACATTTTATAAGCTAACACACTCAGCTCAACTTATGTGCTATACAAAGTTCTGTAAATAATGGAGTCTGCTGGACAAACTATTTAATCATAACTGTTTTAATATGAACTCAAGTGCTTTTTTTACTTTTAAAATTTATTATGGGACAGCTGATACATTGTTCAGGCTTTACTTCAGATAACGTTGCTGTGTGACAAATACAACATCACACATGATCTATGATAAACATCCTAAAATCTTCTCGCGGCCTTGGACCTATTTGTCATTTGTTGTGTGTTTTGTGCACAGCGAACGTGCTTCAATACACCACTGGCGCCTCAGGCCTTAGAGGACGTGAAGAATGTGGTCAGGAGGAACATGACGGATGGAGTCAAGGACAACGGGCTCACACTCAAAGGTCCGTCACTCTCCTGTGCAGCTGTCTTCTCTTTTCCTCCCTCCCTCTCTCCTCATTAATCATCCCTCCGCATCTCCCCTCCTCTCCCCCCGTCTCATTCGGTATGTCCCTCAGTCGATGCTGACCTAACACCGCTCTCTCTTCTCTCATTGGCTCTCGGGCGCAGGCTTCCTGTTCCTGCACACCCTCTTCATCCAGAGAGGCCGACACGAGACCACCTGGACTGTGCTGAGGAGGTTTGGGTACGACGACGACCTGGAGCTCACACAGGACTACCTGTTCCCTCTGTGAGTGCAACATCATGGCGACGTTTCACAACCCTGGTCCTCGAGTGGCGTAGCCCTGCTGGTTACTAGGTGGTTAATTGTTTTCACCAGGTGTAAATCAGTCCCTGATTGAATGGCCCAGGTGAAAACCAGCAGTGGTGTTGTACTGGAGGACCAGTGTTAAAAAACTCTGTATAATGGTATTTATAATGGTCTTGTTTTCTCCATATTCACTCACATTTACTAAATCCAAACAGCAAGGATACAATGCAATGCACAGGCAAGGATGAAATGCAAATCACAAAATGCAGATGAATACAACATATATTTATGTAATATAAGCAATTTAAATTGAACAATTTATAGTTTATGTCATGATGGCGTGACCAAGAAACCCAAACCAGAGCCTTCGTAGACACAGGCATAAAACTAGAGCCAGTTTCCCTCAAACATCACTGCTGTGAAAAAAGAAATCAGTCTTATGAAAATCTAGTTCCTCTTTGAAACGATCACAATTGAATTAGTTCTGATGCATCGATCACTGAAGTGATCTGGTATCTTTTGACTTGAAGCGAGGCGTTTCTGCACCGCGATGTTCGATGCTCCGGACCTTTCTGTTGAGTTGATCGTCCTGTTGTGTCTTTATCTCTGTCCCTCTCTGTGTGTCAGGATAAAGATTCCTCCAGACTGCACCACAGAGCTCAACCACAACGCTTACCTCTTCCTCCAGAGTGTCTTCGACAAGCACGACAAAGTGAGTCAGAGAGGAGTTTATTTTTTTTCCTCAATTTTTCTCAGGACTTCAGAATTGTTAAACATATATATACGCCTCCTGTTGTCTTTCTATGAGAGATACATTTTCTTCCGTATGGCTTTGAAATAAGCGGGATCAGAGACTGCCTCAGTTATTTTGAACAAAATGAGGTTTATTTTACATTAATCTGGGCTAGAATTTTTTGTTTGTTAGTTTTATTTCCAAGCAACAGACTAAATTGGCGTTTGGACGACGTTATTGAGTCTGTTGAGTCTAATTTGTATGTATTCTGAAAATGAGGCCTCAACTGTCCACCCAAGGAGTTTTATTTAAATTACTTGTGTTTGTGTGTGTTCACTCCAGGACAGAGACTGTGCGTTGTCACCAGAGGAGGTGAAAGATCTGTTCAAGGTGTTTCCCTACATGCCCTGGGGCCCCGATGTCAACAACACAGTGTGCACCAACGATCAGGGCTGGATCACGTACCAGGGGTATCTCTCCCAGTGGACGTGAGTTGGCATCATACACACTCCGGCTTACAAATACACACTCACACCTAAATTAGAGATGTACAGTGCAGTATTTGCATGATAGGACGGTCACAGACTCATGGCTCATCCTCTGTCTCCTGTGCAGGTTAACAACATACTTAGATGTGCAGCGGAGTTTGGAGTACCTCGGTTACCTGGGCTACTCCATCATCTATGAACAGGAGTCCCAAGCAGCTGCCATCACAGGTAAGAGGACACATGTTTGATTTTCAGGTCGGGGGGTGTTGTTTTGTTTCTATAAACTGTGGGCCTGTAATTCACTCTGAGACTGTAAACAGTGATTAACGGCTGTAAATGAACTTGACCTCGATTTTCTCAACTTCATGATAAAAATAGAGGAGTCACCTTTGTTCCATGTACCTGATAATTGACCCCATCCCTAAACTGCATCTAGTCAGTTAGAGATACAGAATAAGAGGGAATGTAGGATTTGACTTGAAAAAAGAAGCCTTTTGAAGGTTGAAACAGGAGGTCATGTTTTTTATTTATTCGTTTTTTGCTTGTTTTATGCTAGTTTGTCAGTAGCAGAGTTGATATTATTGCGTACTTATTTTGAATTATAAATATCTTTTATTATTATTTAAGAACTTGAATATGGTAGGAGATATCTCTGTTTCTGCAGTAGATTGTCTCTATTTGTGACTGTCATCATAGAAAACACTCAGATTTATCCAATTAATCACCACTAAGCTTGTTTACACATTTTTCTGATTAGTTTTAATCAATATGCAGTATAGACATGCAGGACCCAATATGACAACACACATTCATGGTAGTTTGAGCCGTTACAGTTGGGATTGTGTGCCATTTCCATTTACAAGGATTAATTAACAAAAACTAGTAACTAATAAAGAAATAATTATAAACACATTCTACAAAAAGGTCTTGTTGCCCTTTATGAAAAGTATGTTACAATACCTAATTATTACTGCATGATCTCATTATACATGAATATATTCTTGCTTACTGAAGAAGTATCTTTCCCGTGCTTCAGTGACGCGCAACAAACGCATCGACCTGCAGAAGAAGCAGACCCAGCGGAGCGTCTTCCGCTGCAACGTGTTGGGCGCCCGAGGCAGCGGGAAGAGCGGCTTCCTCCAGGCTTTCCTGGGCAGGAACCTGCAGGTCAGTGGGGAGCGGGCGCCGTGGACAGCGAATCCTTTCAAATCATATGGTTTTCTGCTCCATACTTTGTCTTGCTGCACAGCCCTGATATTTCCCCCGGGTTTCAGAGGAATTCAGATACTGACATTGTCCTGTGTGAGGGTTTTAAGGGGTGATAGGGACATTTTGTACTTAATCAAGTCTGAAGTGATATATCAGTGTTTTCTAATCAGTGCAAAAATGGACTTGCAACTTTTTAAAAATTGCTTGTCATTAGCCAGTTTTGTTTGGAATATAGCCTGGGGAATAAATAACACTGTGCAGTAGGGGTGTGATCTAATGTCTCGCCAAATCAAAAGTTGCCCAACAACTACCCTGGCAAGTGCAAGTATTAAAAACATCAGTTTTTTGTATGTTTTATGTTAGTTGGCTTGAGAGGGAAAAACACTCAATTAGACATGCTTTTAGAGTTTTATTTGTTGGGAAAATTCCTGCAACACTATCTCACTGCTAAAGTACACGGAGTATAATTTGACCAAATCTTAATTGTTGGATTGTTGCATTGGGATGCTTTCACACCAAGCACATTTAGAGATGTTTATTCAAACTCTGGAGCATTTACTCCTTCAGTTGTTTTATGTTTGTTTGTGTTCATGTGAGAACGATGCCGTTCACATTCACCAGATAGCTGCACCACCACCTGAAAATTCAAGTCTCGGTCCTTCAATTAAACTGTGGTGCGCTGCAGTAAGTTACAGACCCACAGACTGTAACAGACCCAAAACAGGCAGTTTGATGGGTTTAAGGAGTTGTTGACGTCTGCCAGCCAACGGTTACTCATGCCTAGAAATTATAACAAATGAATCAAGGGCAAACCGCAGTCAGCTATTTGTTGTTCATGTCTAAAAACTAAAATGACCCGTCTGCTGTTTTCCAACATGTCCGACCTCATGAGATGACACCTTACCAAACCTCTGTCCAATAAATAAACTAATTACAGGACTTGAGTGACCATGTGGCTTTTGTTCACACGTGGGCCAACGGTCTCTGGTGTCACTGACTTTGTGTGTTTCCCTCCACAGCGACAGAGGAGGATCAGAGAAGACCACAAGTCGTTCTACGCCATCAGCACGACCTACGTGTACGGTCAGGAGAAGTACCTGCTGGTAAGGACCGTGCACACCGCCAACCTGCGTGTTCTTCTCATCTGGCTTTTTGCGTAACTGTTATATAATCTGACTGAATTACAGCCCTGTGTTGTCGTGTATCAGCATTAGTACTCTGCACAGCTGCTAATCCTTCCATCTGGACTCTCTCTCTCTCTCTCTCTGTTTGTTTTTTCTCTCACAGCTCCATGAGGTGATGCCAGATTTCGACTTCCTGTCTGAGGCGGACCTGGCGTGCGACGTGGTGTGCCTGGTGTATGACGTCAACAATCCCCACTCTTTTGAATACTGTGCCAGAGTCTACAAGGTGTGTGTGTGTGTGTTGTGTTTGTATGTGCTGAATATGCTGCCACTCTGCTTTCACCTCCATGCAGTGCTGCTGTGCCTCAGTGGGCGTTGAGATGAAGGAAGAGGCCTGGTCAGTATTAAGGAGGTGCACTGATACAAAGTAAAGCCCAATTTGGACGGGATTAATTTTCCAAATGACATTAGATGAGTTTTAATTACCAACATTGGATGTCTGTAATTTCATGTACCTGTTCAGACAGGATTAGAATCTCTGTAATTTCTCTCTGATACCTGAAGCTGGCAGTACAGTTGCACATCTGAACAACTTGTGGTGGTGCTCTCTCTCTCTCTCTCTCTTTTTTCAACATCTGAAGACAGACTCCCAGCAGGCTGTAGGTGTTGTTAGGCTCTCTATTTCAGATAAATCGTCCACAAACTGTTCAAAAATCTAAATACCAGTGAAAAACATGTTACTAAGCTCCAGGAGAATTCAGAATAATAATAAATCTGTTAAATAGGGCCTATAGTGTTTGATAGCAGTCACAGTTCATGGGAAAACACCTGTTTGTTAAATTCCATATGTAGGTTTACATTCAGACGTGATTAAATTTATCAGAGGAGCTTTTACGTTTGATGAAAAACAGCAGGTTATTTGCTCTGTAATTATCACAGAGGTTATTCGTAAAAAACACAGACACAGATGATTCGGACAGGATTAAATCACTGAGGACGCCTGTGATACACGAAATTACCTGACGTCCCCCTTTTAAAACTAATCCTGTCCCAGTCGGGCTTAAGGCTGTAATGTTCTTTTCACAGCTGCGAGGTCAACTGCAAAACAAAAACATCCAATAGGGAATAAATGTTTACTGCGCACTCAGACACTAATTTGTTTTCATTCATAATGTGTGCAGGTAAAGACGTGAAATATCAGCAGCAATAAGGCAGAAGAGCTTTGTCATTTGGCAACATGGTGTTTGCTTGATTTGCATTCCTCATTCAAATGAAAGAATACCACTGACCACAGGGTTGCTATTTAAACAGATGAGAAGCACTAAACCACGTTTTCCGTTGTTGACAGATATGAGGGTGTGGCTTGATACGAGGCATTACCTCCATTTTTAAGTGTGTATGCTGAAATGTTGATGTTAAGGCAATAAATTCACAATACTGTAAAAAACACTGTTTTTTAAGTCTCACTTTAGATATTAATATCTAAGTATCATCTTGCTTTAAGTTAGCTAATAAAGCTACGTTAGGGCTGCAGAAGGAAATATGCTGAAAATATTTCACTTAGCATGACAATTATGGGGCTTATCAAAACAACAGACAAGTTAAAAATATCAAGTGAGTGAATATGAGTTGTATCCAGATAATAAGATGTGTTACATTTCCGTTTTGACATCTAACATTGTGTTTGGCAGCAATACTTCATGGACAGCAAGACGCCTTGCATGGTGATCGCCGCCAAGTCGGACCTGCATGAAGTGCGGCAGCACTACAACCTCTTGCCACTGGAGTTCTGCCGCAAGCACAAGCTCCACCCGCCTCAGCCTTTCACCTGCAACACAACCGACGCGCCCAACAAAGAAATCTACACCAGACTCACCACCATGGCCATGTACCCGTGAGTACCGAACCCCTGTACCCGACTCACCTTGTTCCCGTTCACCTGACCCTTCATCCAGCTGCGCTTCATTGAGACTCCTGCATCTCTCCTGCTGCACCACCTCCTCATGCTCCATGTGTGTGTTACGTGTGCCCATCCACCTCTCCCTCTCTCTCAGAGCTTGTGTGTCCAGCAGTGAAGCTTTGCCCGCTGTCGTTTGTTTTCCCTGATCAGGGCGGGAAATGAGTAGCAGCCACCAACCAAACACCGGCAAGTTGTTGTGGCTGGTAAACTTGTTTATTTGACTCAACCGCTTTGGCAAGTTGAAAAAATGGATGGAAGTGTCTGCTGGATTTTGGATTCTACCAGCCACTTTGATCGGTGGATGAGGAAGTTGGTTTCCTGCCCTGTTTATGTTGCTTTTTCAGCTGTTTTGGCATCATGGTCAGAAGCTGCAGTTGGTGCTGAGGCCCTCAAACTGAAATGTAGTGACACTATAAACCCAAACCAAATTAATTGCACACTGCATAGGTCTTTAATCTTACCTCGTAGGTGTGTGTGTGTGTGTGTGTGTGTGTGTGCGCGCGCACGCGCCCTGTTGGCCCTCTGCCAGGTCATTCCATTGACTTAATAAGGAGTGTCTTAGCTCCTCAAGCCTTTCTGATCAGATTAGACGTCAGAGTAGACAAATTAACATTTTATTGAGTGTTCCTGCTTAAATCTCAGTTTAACAAGCCAGAAATCCTGCTGCCGGTGCCAAACTGTCAGGTCTGCTGCGGTTTGAGGCAGGAGTAATTCATCTTTGAACGGTTTGATTTAAGGAAAAGTGGTTACTCAGCTTTGTGCCTCTGCTAGCTAAAACTAGCTTTCTCTCAGACCAAACATGGCCTTTAAATGCTTTAAATGTTGAATGGATTATTCAGAAACAAGTGATTAAAACGTTAACCCAGATCAGGCCTCCCACAGTGAGACTTGAGAGGGTTTGGTTGCTGTAGAAAGACGAGGTCAGTCCAGTTCAGTCACAGCCTGGATGCAGAGGAGAATAAACCCCCCCGTCCTTATTGACAGAATGCAGATTACCCAGTTTTTAAGCCTGATATAAATCTCCATAATGTGAATTCATAATATAAATCATAATAAGTTTTATCAAAGTGATATAATTTTAGGGAAACTGGTGAAAGTTGAGTTGTTGTTGATTGGAGACAAAATTCAGACTACAGAGATTCTGGCTTTTAGATTTTGCTGCACTTAGAATTCGCTCTTTGTTGTCGTTGCTCTTCCCTTCTGTCTTTGTTGCTTTCCGCTCCTTTACTTCCCCTCAAACTGTCAACTCTGAAGGTTCATGACTTTTGGGGTCCACATGTTCTCTTGTGAATGAAATGCACAAAATGCATTTTCATCCACAGAATTTTGGGAACACCTTGTTTGAGTTTGTCCACAAAATGCTACAACAATTTTGTTCTTAGGCTCTATATAAAAAACAAATGAGACTGCAAACGCTACTGCAGGAATGCAACATGATTTAAAGTTAGATCTAAATGAAACCAAAACAAATATAAAACGGTTATTAGCCGTGGATGCAGGCATCAGCTGGAACCAGGGTCAGAGACTGACAGGAGCTCAAACTGTTCTACTGTCAGTCTGTCATATCATGTATTATTTAGCCCCATAAAACTCCCCTTTAAAGGGCACATCGGTCTAAAAATCAGGTTATGGGGGCAGAAAGAGGCTGAAACGCCATGCGGTTTACTGGCGGGTTTGTTTGGCTGAACGGGGTCAAAAGTCCACAGGAGAAAATGAGCTGACAGTAGTAGCTTTTGCAACCTCATTTTTTCTTTACAGCGCTAACTATAAGAAAAACATTGCTGAGTTAGCATTTCCATACGTCAAATAAATAATGAATAATAACATGAGTGTGCAGCTCTGTGTGAGAGCACTGCTGGTTTGCTCCTGAGTGGTTTGATTCAGTTTAAGTATAAACTGACTTGACCCTTGATAATATCCATACCACTAAAACTTTGCATACAAAACAAAGTGAAATCTGCCTGGCACACACTGTCAGTGCCAGGCTCTCCATGCCATCTTAGCACCACCTGCTGGTTGAAATCTGCCAGTGTAAACATGTGGCACCTTGTTGCCTTGTTGTCATCCATAAAGTGCTTGCCATGTGTTTCCTGAAATGGATTTTGTGCCACAAAATAAACTTTAAAGTGAATACAACTTTTTTTGTAGCACAAAATAAACTTTAAAGTTAATACATATAAATAAATCCACATAAAATATATATTTTTAAATGTATTTAAACTTATTTTTGTCCCTGAAATGAAAATAATTTTCATTTTCATTAAAAATGAAATGAAATGTTGTTGATGTATTTTGTGGACAAATCACACAAGATATTTACAGTTCACAAGGTAACATTTGGCACCCAAAGCATTACAGATGTTTACTTGTCTTTTCTCTTATTTTATTTACTTAAATGACTAAATAATTAAAGTAAAAGAGGTGGAAGCACATGGTAGCAGTGCAGGATTAAGCCCAGAGAAGAATAATTTTTCCAATACTTTTAAGATTTGGTCAAGATTTTTGCACACCTGGCATCCACAGGTGTGGCTTTGAACTCGTCTTCATTTTTATGTGTTTGTGTGTGTGTGTGTGTGTGTGTGTGTGTGTGTGTGTGTGTGTGCTTGTGTGTATACACACACATTTCTGTGTATCTCTCCTCAGCCATGCCCGTCTCCGCTGCATGTGTGCCTGCAACAGGTGCACCTATTGCCTGTGTCAGAAAATCCTCAAGTGGGAGCTGCTGCGCAGTATTAAGGCCCAACTCCGCAGGGTCGTTTTCAACAGGTTCATACATAGAATAAGCTCTAGTGTTTAACATAGACTGACTCCCCCTCTGTCTGCCTCCCTCTCGTGGGGCGGAGCTGCAGAGAGGCTCTTGTTTTAACCCAAGCTCTCTAACACTGATGATGGTGAAGACTCCTCTACTTTGCTTCAGTGCTGGCTGCTGTTCAGGTTTACATTGCATATCCACCGCTAGGAGACAGAACATGCACAGATGGAACTCACTTGAGATCGATGCTTTGTTTTGCTGTTTCCCATTTAATGTTAAACTTTGTTAAACAAGATCCCCGCTCTCCCACCAAAGTGTCTGAGAGCCTGTGAGCTTGAAAAATGATCCCCGTAATCCAGGATGGAAATTGAACTTGCCCACAAGCCAGTGGCAAGTGTTTGCTTTAACTTGTTTCTTCAGCTCGTCCAGGACGATCGTTTAGTGTCGTCTGGGTGGTGGGTGAGCTTTTTCAAAAGTGCAAAACAACCGTCCTGTAGGCCTGCGTTCAAGAAGCTGGTCACTTTTCATCTGTTGTGAGTGAGACGCTCTGACTCAGAGACACATGTGAGTTGTATTGTGTGTGTAGCTGGCCAATTGTAACCACCTATATTGTAAAGCCACATTAAACGTATTCTCCATGAAATCAAAATATCTTCATCACATCTTCTCCATGCAGATCCTCTGATGATCTGATCTGATCAACTGAACACTAATCCTGAATTTAACTGATTCCTTCGCCATGCCACTTTGATGATATTGTGAAAAATGACAACAGTATAATCCAAAATAATAAATGACAGGGGCACAGATGGGGCAATCTGTGTCTCTCCTCGTCCCCTCAGGGCAATAATAGTGTGATAATGTTATTCCTGGAGCTGCGAGGGATTTAGTGTCTTGCTCAGTTGACACAGGGCTTGATCACAGGCCGTCCCGTTGAAAGATAGTCTCCCTAATAATTAAACCGCCCCGCTGCTCTGAATGGCAGTGGTCTGTTGGTTTGTTCGTTTTTTTTCCCCTAAATTGATCAGTAGAGCCATTTTCTTTTAAAATATCTGAGTGACACGTTCAGATGCAAACCAAAT
>OMKZ01041845.1:2818-14942 GCA_900302535.1 Neoniphon sammara | reverse complement strand
TCTCTCTCTCTCTCTCTCTCTCTCTCTCTCTTTCTTTCTCTCTCTCCCTCTCTCTCGGTCTATCTCTCTCTCTCTCTCTCTCACACACACACACACACACACACTAAACGCTACAGCGGCCATTGGGGTTATCGTGCCCTTTGGTTGGGCTGATGACACACGGAGCAACCGGTGCAACAGATGGTCTTCTCCAAGTCATATGAGAGCTGCTGTTAGTGAGTGGGATGACCAAGATTGCCTATTTACTTATTCACACCAATGCACACATTTACACACACATTCACTAATGCATGGGTGGGCAGGAGGGCCAGTCTCACACACACCTTTTGTCTCCCTTTGCTCTCTTTCTTTGGACGGGTTTTCACTGCAAAATGAGTTTTATTGCAGGAGTTATGGAGCAATTTGTACTTTACAACTAAAGAAATGACGGACTGATGAGGCTATTAAACAACGTAGAGTCTGCACACTGACTTAAAAATTGCTCTGAAAAATTTAATCCGATCAAGTCAAATCAGAAACACTAATCTGATTTGACCTAAAAATGTTTGGGAGCAGTTTTTAGTTCAGTGTGCAGTGTGTTCAGTGTCTAATTTCAATTTGTACTTTAAACTTGCTGTAAGTTGCACATTAGCATCAACAAGTCATTACTGAATTATTTTTGAGATATTTGTATCATTACCATATAAACAAATGTCAGACAAAATCTCTGTGTTCTGCGTTGTGCGGTCACTGGGATGCATGTGGGAGGTTTGGGATCAGTCAGGAAATCTGCTGTGTTGCTTTACGGCACAAAACAGGAAGAGGGCGCTGTTCTTCCAGAGCAAACGGAGGTGAAGTTTTCAGAGTTTTGGAAAGCTTTAGCTCATTCCTGGATTGGACTGTAGTGCACACGTAGTCCAGCGCTAGTCAAAATTATTACACTGACCATAAGTTTTTGAGTGTTTTTAGCAAACCGAAACTTCTGCATTAAGCTAACTACGTTAGCCTAATATTATACATTGACTGCCACCCCCTGGCTCATTTTTAAAATACTGATTGCTTCAATACCATTTTGACTATTTTCTAGCAATTAGGCTAGCATTTGTTTAATGTTAACAGTGAAACTAACCCAGCCAAGCCATTTTTGTGTAGATATGTAGGCTGCAGGCTATTAAACCCATTTTGGCAAATTCATTTTGTTGAATTAACATTAACTGAATCAGCTGGTTGTGTCTGACCTGTATGAAAATCGGTTGGATCATATTGCTTCCTAAATTTTCTCTCCCTCTTTTTGATTGTTGGCAAGTAGGCAGGGTATCAGTGGAATAATCCATGGTTTAATCCAGGTTTTTAATACACCAAGTGGGACTTTGCCATTTAAAAATACATGTAGCAGTTTCAGGCACAAGATGCAGCTTGACCATATAATGAATTTCCTTATTCTGAAAAACCTTAATGACAGTTTGGAAACTAGCAGATTAAATGTTGTAAAGAAGGAAGCTTTTTCTCATCAAACTTCTCATTGGCTTTACGTTTCCCGCACAATTTCCTCCTTTCTTTATAATCTTTTTGTTTTTCTCTTATTGATTCTCATTTTTTACATTTGCTCTTATTTTCAGTGACATTACAGTCTCAATGTCCAACAGCTGCTTTTTTCTACTCTTTCTACCTCCTCTACCTTAGTGTAACTGTGATGCAAGAGTGACCCCTGCTGTGTGTACATGACATTACAGCTTGTCACAGAATTGACAGTTGATGTAGATTTGAAGATTGAAGATTTTCAGTGTCTTTTATTTTGTAGTATGGAACAGCCACCAGGAGCAGTAATACTAAAATCTACCATCAATCTACGCCACAGTTTCTATTAGGCTGGGTCACCACGCTGAGAGGAGCTGCTGTTCTTCCAAAATGAAATGATATCAGAATTGATAAACAATTTTGACTTGAATTGATTTATGTATTAATATTGTTGTTGTGTAAAAACTGGTATAACCGAGAAAAAGGAGATATAGCTTTTGTGCAGGAAAGGTCAGGAGCCATATACTTATAGAGGGACCTCTTCTTGATTGATAAATAAATAAATAAATAAATAAATAAAGACTGACTGACTTGACTGGAGAAACATTAGTCTAAACATCAAAACAAATCTTGAGCTTAGTTTTGGACCGCCATCATGAGGTAAATCATTGCTTCCCTCAGTTAGAGAGTCTTTGCTGAATATTAGCTGACACCAAACCTGCGTCAGACGTGGGTGGACTTTGTTCCCATATAGTGTCACTCATTAAAATGTACATTCAGCAGGCCTCAGAAGTCAGAAGTCCTGTCATTATGTGTCTCTTATTTTTTGCATTTTTGAAAAATCCACATCATGAAAGCAATTGTCTACATTTGGTCGTTTGTTTGAACATGAAAAAAGAAAGATTTTTTTAAAAATAATTTTAATGTGATTGGTGTAACTTTAAAAACCAAATTGCTAGCTATATGTTTAGCCACCCATGATGAGGCGTCACACATATAACGTCACACTCAGGGCATGTTGAGCAGCATTTCCACAAATAATCCACCTGTTAATGTAACTTTATATAGCTTTATACTTTTACCATTTTGTAAATATACTTAAACCAGGTAGCAAACTAGAATGATTACCATCTAAAATTTAGCAGGAAAACCAAAACCGGTCAAAGGTCACCCAGCTGTGAGGTATATAATGTGCACGGCAGTGTTGGTTTTCTGTTAGCAAAATAATTTGGTTTGAAATCAGTAGCAGAATTCAGTGGATCCAGTTCCATTTAAGAGAGAGACATGCAGATAACATTGTCCAAGTTTTAAACAGCAACTTAAATCACAGACTGTGACAGATTCACAGATTATGTGAAAAAAATTATGTGACTTCTGGGGCTTTTTTCCTGGTAAATACTGTAAAAAAAAGTCACCAAGTCTTGCTGGGCTCTGCATTGTGCTTTATGTTAAACTGGAGGCCTAGAAAGTGAAGCAGGACATTGTTGGAAAAGACCAAGAATGTTCAATCAGCTTCCCCTCGATAAATAAAGGTTCAAATAAACATCATCCGGTGCTCCAAGCAGAATATCAGACCTGCAGTTGGCAATAGTTTTTGACCCAGGTCTTTAAGTTATAGCAACTCGGTGAAGTATGGCGATCATCATAAATCATGTAACTGAGGCTTTGCTCAGTCATGAGGAAGCAGCAGCAGTGTGACACCGCCATAACATGACAGTTTTTATCGTATGGTATTTTTATCATATTTTATGTCGTATTACCAGGTGCAGAGAAGCCTCGAATTCCTCATCTTTTGTTAACAGCCACTGAAACTAGAGGAAGAGGGAAAATATTCTAAGGTCATGTTGCCATACTGTTCCAGACGGAGATGTTTTTTGAGGGACGGCTAATACCAGACATGTGAATCACAGCCTGTCTGAGCACACGGTGTTAGTTACACATGCATGGTAACACATTTTCCGCTCACAGAGAGGGACACACTGACAGAGAGTGCCAGATGAAGCCGAAAGTGGAGCGAACGCAATGAACATTCATTGTACCTTCATCACCATTATTATTATCATCATTATGTGGCAGTCTCAGTCTGAACTGAAAGCTTGAAGAAGACCTCAAGAGTTCAAAACAATGTTCCAGACCTGCAGGCTAATGCGAGGCTATCTTTAGACGAGAGACGACGCCGGCTCAATCAATATCTGACCATGACATCAACAGAATGCCTGAAAGTTGAACAAGGGAAAATACATGAAATTATCATCACTAGCAACACAAACAACAAACTCCAGCAAAAGTATTTATCATTTTGATGCTTATGAGAGAATATACAGCGGTACACTGGATCGTCAAAGTATCTGTTAGTCATAGTAAAACGTTTTTAAAATATAATTTCCTATATTTTGTAATATAACAATTCTCTACAGTTTTGTTTACCAGACTCATAATGAATTCTTATAGATCATCTTCTTTTAAATCACGTCTTAAAACCTATTTATACATAAAGGGCCTTTCTTAGTGATTTTATTTTATACTTAAAGGCCACTACCCATTTCTTCGGATATATACAAAACCAAATTTAGTGGGTTTACCTGCATCTCCCTCAGTGAGCATTAAAAATAATAACACTTAGGTTAAAAAAAACATGCCAGCAGTTTGTTAATTGTTTGCTTATTATTTTTCATCTGTCTTAATGGTACTGATTTGTTTTGTCCTCCCTTTAGTTTAGTTTGGTTTATAGCACAAACTGTAGTAAATGCATCTGTCATTTCTCACTGGAATGCTTATGAGCCTGTAAAGTTGTTGCCACACATTTAGTTTTGTAATAATTTTGGTATTTACTACTGAATTTGAGGATGGATTATTCTGAGTGTGAACCAGAGCACTGGTGTCAATCAATTAAACTGAAAATGCAGGCGATGGTAGCCGCCATACTGGTCTCAAGTAGTTACTATGGTTACAAACATGAGGAGTAGACTGACTCCCCATAACATGAACATTAGGTAGTTATACAGTTATGTCTATCTATCTATCTATCTATCTATCTATAGATATGTATGCATGATATTCGCAAAACACAAATGTGTAGAAGATGGGTGCAAATAAAAAGAGGTGTTTTGCATCTTTGATGCTGTGTATCCTTTGGTTTCTACACTGTTGTTAACAAACAATAGAAAATTAGAAAGTTTGCATTGTGCCTCCATCTCTTTTCAGGTGTAACTTTTAAAGGATAAAGTCTGGGTAATTTTTTTTTCTGCCCCATGGCATAAAATCACCATAATATCTCTGAGGTGTTCGGGTTGTTGTTCTATGACCAGTGACTCAGCAAGAACTTCACCAGCTGCTGAGATTTCCATTTGTTTAAACTGACTTTCTGGTCTCTGTTTGGGAACAAAAATAGATGCTTGTGTAGGAAGAGAAATCTTGATGTTGCAGTTCCCCCTTGTCACTGACAGAGGTCAATGAAAGGCACAAATTATGCAATGTCCCTTTAATAAGAAAGTTCCTTGCTACCCACTTATGCTCCTGCTCTTCTCCTCACAGGTCAGGGTGCTCTCTTATTCAATACCTGTAGGACATTTGGTCATTCCATGTTGTTTGATGATAGTTTGTTGCATGACCAGTTCTTCTGTCTGGTCACTTTGTCCCCTCTTCTCTTCCAGCTCCCTCCTCCACTCTCCTCCTCTCTGTTCCTGTCTGCTGTGTCATCCTGTTGGCGTTGTTCAGATGCAAAAACCTGATGGGAACAAAGTGACATGGAGATTAATCACAGGGGTTAAAACGTCCTTGCACTGGCTGCACTTGGCGATGTTTAAATACAAACTTTTCTTCAGGTTCAGATGTGATGGTTTCAGACAGAGCTGCTCTGGAGGCAGAAATGATCAATTTAGTTGAATTCTAGGAAAGAGGATTCTTACACCTTCAGCCCTTTTTAGGGAATAAATAATAAAGTGCCTTGTGATTTAAAAGGCCCCAAGGGAACTCCAACAACTGAACCCTTCACATGATTAATACAAAGGTCTAAAACACTCACACTGCAGTTAAATTTCTTTTGAATAGCTGTGAATTAACAGCTATGATGTTCATACAGCATTATGCCGCCTTCAAACGCTCCTTGTAAGTTCCTGGTTCTGAGATAGGAAGTCGTAAATCCAACTTATCACACATTCAAGTGCTTTTGGTCGGATGTACTAGCCACATTTTTTTTTGTGGCTCACCTTTTACCTCAGGAGTTAAAGTGACAGATAATCCTAAAACATTTGAGTAATAAAATAGTTTGACCCTAATAATGTAGTTCACACAGATAGTTTTTAACCAATAAGGTCCATGGCTTGATAAAGGTTTGTGATCCATGAAGCTGGAATTTTCAGAATTTACAGTAATAACAGCAATTTGATGCTTTAAATTCCAGAAAGTGCTTTTGAGAAAACTACATCAACAAAGGGGTTCGGCATATTATCATTATTTTCCCCCATTGTCACGCTTTCGATGAAGCTACACTGGCTTTTCACAGGCATTGCGCAAGATATTATGGCTACTTGAGTGTTTACTCCTCTATGACTGTAAAACCCGCAAGTCCTACCAAAAATGTAAAAACTGCTAAAATAAGATTTTTTCCCCACTTTTTTAAAATTTCTTGTAAAGTTACACAAATTGAAAATGCTGTGAGGTACAAAGTCATAGGCTTACCATGCAGTTTAAGCAGTACAGTGTTGTGGAGGCAAAAAGAAGACATATCAGACATGTAACTGATATCTTAAGGAATTTAAATAAACTCCAGTAAGATTGTCTCTTCCACCAGTTGCATTTGGCTTGTGTCCAAAACAATTTGGAGATGATCAGGACCTGCTGGAGCAAATGGGAATCTTTACAGAGTAAGCAGGCTAGGTTTCTTTGAAACCATTACTGTGCTCCCTAAGTACTGATGAATTCTTATGTAACTTATAATTGGTAAGCTTACGCAGCAAGGCACATTTAATGGAGCAGCTTTTAGTACAGGGTAAAAGAATCCAAGCTGCATGAGTGCAGTAGAGTTGGACTGTGCTTTTCCTCGGTTCACGACATTAATTTGGAGAAGGTTATGAAACATATCGAGGAAAAAATGTCCCTCAATAACGGACACAACCATCTGCAAATGAATGCCTTGGCTTGAAAAGGAAATGACCAGATGTTTCTGCACATATGTGAGCACGGAGGAATGAAAGACTTCCAGGGATCCTGAAGATTCAAAAGGTAACCACAGCACCCTGTTGCTGCAAGGACAACTTACATAAGTTCTGTAAAAAGTTTGACATGATATGAAAAGTTAGGGTATACGCATACCACCAAAATACTCTGAAAAAGTGGTGCTTAACCAGAAAGAAAGAAAAAAAAACAGCACCTGTAGAATAAAAGTTAAGTCTAATACCAGCACAGAGCATTGCACTCTACTGTGTTTTTAATATACCTACAAAAGAAACCTTTAGAGAAACAGTTTTGTCATTCCAACACATTCTGACTATATGACTGTACAAAGAGAACATGCCTTGATAATTACCTGTTGTACTGAAGGAGATTTTGTTCCAACACCAATGATGAGGTGGGTCAGCACTTGTGTCAGGTTGAAGCCATCTCTTCCTTCTTGGTGGAGACGAGTGAAACTCTGTTCTTCTATTTCTCTACCGGCTCTGCCTCGGCCAGTGAGAAGACATCTTGAATGTTGTAACTGCTTAAGGTCCTTCAAGGCTTTAGGAGTTAAAACCATGAGGGAGCAGGTGAGTCAGGTGCACAGAGGGCTCAAAGTGAGGGTGGCTAATTTGCAAAATCTCCATGTTAACAAGTCATTTGGTCTCATCTTCAGTTTTGTTTTTCTTCAATCAAAGTACAAAAAAAAATCTGCCGGTGGGATGAGATAATCGAATCAATTTTTCCAGACTTTGCTTGAATCCAGCATCATTCTCTTGATATTCATTGGCTGATCTGCCTTGTTTCAACATATTTATACCTGTTCCCTGGTGAGAAACTTTGAATATGAGATGATTTAAATTGTTAAGATGGAGATTTTTTCATTTATTTATTTGTGTGTGCGCATGGCACTTTTCCTCCGGTATTTGTTTTGAAATCAGTCCATGTTGTAATAACCAGTTGCTACCAGAAGATGGCACTGTCGATCCATGTTTGACTTACCAAGCTGAGCCTGAGCCAAAGGCACCAACTCACACTCAGTTACATTAATTGACTCTTTATTGTGAACACTGCAGATTTTTTGGTTACAAATTATTTCAGATAAGATACAGATTAGAAGTTGGCAATAAATTATCAATGTCTGATCTATTTCATATATTTAATCTACTGTAAAAGCTGTACATCAAGATGCAATGTTACCAATTGATACAAGCAATGATTTTAAACAGTATTTATAGGACTTCCAGTTAAAATTCATAGTATTTTCAACATTAACAGACAGCAGTATGAAATTTGTTATTATCAAACTCTGATACAATACTCTACTAACAAAACAAAACAAAACAAAAAGAAACATTGGTATCACAGAGTATCACTGCGTAGAAATCACTGGAAGAAAACATTCAGAGTCTGGACATTGTTACTGAACTCAAAACATCGAATAGCTTCATATGGTAGCAGCCATCTCAAAAGTCCTTTTCACGGATTTATCCTGCGACTATCCTGCATTACTACTGCAGACAATTCTTGAAACCAGCACAAAACTCAAGCATCTCTCAGCCAGCTCATTACCAGACCATTTCCAGTGTCCTGCATCAGCCGAGAAGCCAGCCAAACTTGGATTTTTTTTCAAACAGTTCCTCTTGGGGATGGAGCCGAAGTGCAGCAGTAGTACAGCAAGCATGCAGTAAAACATGGGACTTCAAAAATGGCTACAACTTTACCACAAGAGCAAGAGCTATAAAACCCCAGGAAGAGAGACAAAATGACAGTAAGCTTAAACTAAATCTTCTTCCTCCTCTTTGTAGAAATTATCAGCTTCTCCGTGGCTTGATATCAGGTCTGTGAACTGAATATATGCAGATATGTATGTGGGTAGCGATTCTGTGAACTTGATTGTATAATATAGGAATGGCAGTATTGCACTTTGCATGTTGTGTTCAGGTTTTCTGGTGCACTCAAGTCTGTTTTGGGTGGTTAAAACGTTTTGCACTGAAATGCAGCCTGGCTGGTGGAAAGAGAATAAAGGTGCTATGTTTTTAGCATTTTTAAACATCGATATATCATTGTCAAAGTAATACTGATGCCTTGGTGTGATTACCATAAACAAATTAGACCATGGTGGTATCACTCTGGTCGAGTTTGTTTTTCAGTTTACTGAAGAGGATAAACATGTTGGAAGTGATTTGTTTTGTGCTGTAAAGCAATTTTATAACCAAAACCCCACCTGGTGGCTCAAAATATACATGCAGGGTCGAGGCTTCCTGTCCTCTCAGTAATAGTCTAATTTGTTTACAGCAATTACACTAATGTCACAAAATTAATGTTGTAAGAGTTATCATTATTATTATTATTATTAAAATGTTACATACTGCACCTTTAAATCAAAATTAAACAAAATATGCCTCAGGCATGTAAAAGATCAAAGGGCTTGAACAATATTTCAGATATGTCGTAATGTTTTCCAACACAAATATACACATATAAACATTTTATGATTTACTGTGGTCTCCTTTCCATAAACAGCACATAGTGCCATTTGACAATTCAAATATCGGTGCAGAATTTGCACAAATGTGTTCTTTAGATATATTTATTTTTATTAACTTTAACAAGATCTATCTATTTCTTTACTAATTCTACTTTTTGTTCTATATATCTTTGTTTTGACAAGACAGGCATTTACAAAGATGCAAACTACAAAGCTTTCATAGAGTAAAATTAAAATTACATTTAAAATATGTACATCACATACATTAGTGGGAAAACTGCACAGAAGGACCATAAAATAGACACACAAACAAGGAAACACAACACAAGGGAAATTTAGGTTGTGTGTATATGCATGTGTGTGCATGATCGTGGATGCGTGTGCTTATGCATGTGTGTGTGTGTGTGTGTGTGTGTGTGTGTGTGTGTACATGTCTGTGTATATGCAAGTATTGGAGTTATATTACATTCACAGTTGCAGAGGACAGGTGGGCTGGGAGAGAGAAAATACTGGCCATGTCACCACTGATGGGAAAATAAAACTGTGGATTTGGAGATAATTCCCAGGCACGCTGACTCTTAAATCATTACATACTCCAATGGAATGTCATCGATGTCTCTCTCTCTCTCTCTCTCTCACACACACACACACACACACACACGCACGATGGGTCTACGAGCGGCAGCAGCCAGCGGTTTTCATTTCTTTGTCGACGTACTGTTGCAGCTGAAACTTTGGCTCGTCAGGCTCCTTCATGGTCCTGTGCTTCAGTTCTCTGAGAGAGAGAGAGGGGGAGAGAGAGAGAGAGAGATGCACAAAATGAAGTAACACACATGCTATCATACAGTACATATATATACTGGAAAAATAAAATTCCCACTCAGAAATTTCACAAACACCATTCAAAGACAGATGATAAAGAAAGTTGGAGAAAATCTTATTACCTATCATGATTAGGATTATTGATAATGACTAACATTTGTTTAAATGAAGTTCATCTAGTCAGATTGATAATAATTTATCTTCTAGGTTTGTTTTCCATACAAAATAGCATGTCGGACTTTTACCATCAGTATGTGAACGTACCAAGAAGCTCCAAAAATAATATGTAGCAGGGTTTCACTGCTATGGCTTTCTGAAGGCCAATATGATGTTAACATGTTTTAATTGCTGCTAATGTCTGATAATGTGGGCTTATATTCTGTATATTTAAATTTCAATATTTTCTTGCCAAAAAAGGATTCAGCGTATCCACCAGAATTTTATTTTTGGGTGGAAAAGCCTCTGAGGACCAAGATAGAAAAAGGAAAAAGCAAGAAATTCAGACAGGGGAAACTTGTTTGATTAGGAAACAGCAAAGGCAATGACAAGAAAGGAGTTGGTGTAAAGTCCATGTAAATGTGCTAGACTGCAGAGCTATTCCTGGCAACACGCCACCGTGCCAGCCTGTTACCATAACGAGGCTTTAAGTGTAAAACAGCCCCGGCACAAATGATCTGCCACTGCGCGTTTAAGTCAAATTCCCAATTAGCTTAAATCCTGTGACTCTGGACAGCTCTATCAGCACAAGCAGAATTCACTGTTATGAACCATTTGCTCAAAGGCAAACAAGACGACCGCCTGCTGTGCTGCTGTCACGAGAAACTGTTGGTGGGTCTGATATTGACAGCAAATTAAAAAGTTGGATTTGTCTAATTTCTCTGTAGATTTTGTTCTCCTTTTTGTCTCTGTGGATTTGGATAGTGTTTTCTATTATAATGCACACATGCTGAACACTTTTATACAAATTAAAGAAGCTGTTTTAAGTGTTGCAACCAACCCTGCTCTCCCCTATTATTACAGTGTCCTTAAGGCCAGTCTAATAATCTGATTTCATCCTGCATCCGTCCTACATACTGTAGACTATTCTCCTTGAATGTACAGCATTAGAGACAAATTACCATCTCTCTTAACCATTAGTTTCTATTGCCTGTAACTTCTGAGGTCTGAAAAGTGAGAAAAATCTAAAGTTTCCAAATAATTCCTCTTAGCCCGGGAGCCAAAGCACAGCAGCAGCTCAGCAAAGATCTTCGATTGCTTCATCTGTGCAGTACGATTCAAACATAACACACTGTGCGAGGCCGTAGCAATATCTTAACAGTGTGAATGTTCTTTGTCAAGGTGGTTTTCTCCCATGAGAAATCCTCTAAGACAGAATTCATTTTCCTTTCTTTTCATTTTTAGGCATTCAGATGACACTCTAATCCACAGCAGCTTAGTGAGTAAGCAGGTAAGGGTTGTGTGTTTTACTCCGCTCGAGCATTTTGACAATGCGTGCTCTCTCTAACCATTAAACCACTCCACCATCTGTTACTTCGCATTTACTCCTCTCCACATCATCTTGAATGCGGCCATTAAATTTAATACAACTGTATACTGCTCGTCCTCTCGCTCGCCCTCCTGTCAGTGATTCACAGTGTTTCTCAGGAACCAAAAATAGCCCCCAGGGTTGTTTATGGTGGATTTACTTGAAACAAGAGTGGCTCATCTCAGCCTCGCTCTCAGGACAGCAATTTGCATAAATGACAAATAATATGAGCAAAAATATCTAAATAAATTGATAAAGCGTCTGGGAAATTGGCCCTGGTTTAGGGATGAGAACATAAACACCAAAATCATTCATGTGTCCCTGGTAGATCATTAGCTCCATGCTAACACTTTAGCATATGCTATGTTGAGTGATAGTAAGCAACTAGCATTCAAAAAAATTACACTAACTGATTCTGATTCTGATCATATGGCCTGAATTTTCGACTCTGCACGTCTTCTTTTTCACTTGCTATGGAAACAGAGCCTCGTAGTTCAAAATAGTACATTATTTTTATATGCTTGATGTAAATGTGTGTGTGTGTGTGTGTGTGTGTGTGTGTGTGATTCTCACTTGGCCACAGCAGTGAAGGCCAGCTCCACGTTCAGTCCAGATTTAGCGCTCGTCTCCATGAA
>OMKZ01041826.1:1237-17878 GCA_900302535.1 Neoniphon sammara | reverse complement strand
AGACAAGACATGGCTATTTCTTATGGATCAGTCACATATTTTGTTTTGTGACTTCTGCATCAAGCACAGAGATATATCGCCTAAGTTCAGCTACATATAGTCAGTCCACAGAGCTGTAGTGTAGTGAGCCAGCGGTTACTGCAGTGCTTTAGATTTATATCGTAGTTAGCAAGGTCAAGCTGGCTTCAGCCCTGCAGGCAGTTACACCCAAGAGTTATGGGATAGAAAACTCACTGACATTATGCAACAGCCAGTATAGAGAAAATGGGAGTGGGCATCGCGACGTGGCATGCGCTATACACCACAGATGAGAAGTCCTGTGTAATTTGATAACATCAAGATATCAACAGCAGTGTTTCCTCTGTATTCATTTGGCAGTCCTGCACCACCACTGTGAGAGAAAATGTGAAATTCAAATAAACATTGTCATTCAGTCTTTTCTATTATCTAAAACTGAAATAAGTTTAATCCAGGCATTTTAGAAATCATAAATATATTGATTATAGTGTATAGTGTAAAAAAAAAAAAAAAAACACCAGAACCTCAACCTGAAACATAACTTAGACCCCAAACAGCAACAGATAAAGGACAAACCTAGAACTGTAACCCCAAGCACCATAGCTGCAAAATAAATAAATAAATAAATAAAATAAAACAAAATAAAAAAATAAATAAATAAATGGAAAAAAAATAAAAATAAAAAATACAGAGGAGATACTGAACAGTATTATATAATAATTTTGGATTTTTATAATGCACAAAATATTGTTCAGTACTGCAGCAGTGTAACTGTTTCTTATAATTTTATTTTTTCTTTCATTTATCTAAAATGCAAGTAATATAAGTTAAATAGAATACTGCCATGAAACCTTCACTAGATTTGTTTCACACCATGGGTTTACCAGCACTTTGCATTGGCCTTTTCTAAATTTTTCTTCATTTTCAAATTCATTGTGATATACCAACACTGTGTAGTCTTAAATATTGCTTCATGGCAGCAACATGCCAATACACTGTAGTGAGTGAAAGTAGTACAGTATTTCACTGCATCAGGTGTCTGTCCCATAGAGTGTGTGTGTGTGTGTGTGTGTGTGTGTGTGTGTGTGTGTGTGTGTGTGTGTGTGTGTGTACAGGTTTATGTGTAGCTTAGTGACTTGGTGTTTTTACTCAGATGTCTGCTGTGACGCAGGCAGGACCCACCCCTGTTTGTTCTGTCCCAAGGGGTGCTTGAACTCTGCTGCTGTGTTCAGTGCCGAGGTAAAACAGAGAGCGATACAGCCCCATCCCATACCTGCTTTTCCTGGTAACAAAGACCAACACTTTTCCCTGGTCAAGTCAGTCACCCCTCCACCCCAGTCACCCCCGACTTCTCACCTGAACACTTACACCTCTTTTGCAATATACCAACACAAAAATGGATTACTTCAGTTTGAATGTCAGTATTAAAAGTTATTTATCCTTTGAATCACAATAAAACTGCAGGCTACTACTGATATTTTACAAATACAAATCACTATTTTTCACATAATAAAATCACTATTTTTCACATAATAAAATCACTATTTTTCACATAATAAATATAGGTTACGTGTTTAAAAATAATCTGAGCATGAACTAGCAACTTTGTGATCGCGTAGAATCTTGTCGTTTCCATGTTGCAAGATTTTGCAAACTGGCAATAGCAAAATAGGTGCAGTCTAATTTATTGTCAATGAATAATATAGTATTATACTAAGCTTAATATTATACTAACCCTAGCCAAATCAACTACAAAAAACAGGAGGCACAAAGCAGTGTAGCGGACCAATGACAGATCTTGCAGTCTTGAGTTGCCCTATGGCTGCAGGCTGTGCAGGAGACACAGACACCTTCACGCTTCAGTGGCATTTCAACACAAGTATAAATTGACCTTAACTTGTGCTTAATATGGTCTTGTGCTGCATGTCCTTGCACCATGTGTGCCAGACAGAATGATGGAATTTACTTTTTGGCATGTATCTCAACACCAGTGACATCATGTTAGATATCCTGTACATGTAACGTAGGTTAATATGTATCTGTGTCTGATACATATTATATGCCCAATGTCTTGTCTTTGCTCAACTCAAGGAAAATTTCCTACTGTGTGAGGATCGGTTGAGCTTACTGAGCTGGATGCCATTTTGAAAATGAAGGTATAGCTTTGTTGAAGAGCATAGGAAGTACTCAACTGACTTGTTTAGAACTCAGTTTAAAAAAGTCACACTCTCCATTTAAAAGTACAGATAACGATGGTCACAAATTATGATTCTGCGAGTTTGAGTCTGTAACTGATAGAAATTTTCATCTGCCATTTTGATCATTTTGATAGTTGAAGCAATGTAACTGGGGATGCACGATAACTGTTTTTTAAAACCGATACCGATAACCGATAACTTTCAGCTCCTAAAGGCCGATAGGATAACCGATAACACACACATATACTCCTTCTTAATATTCCACCGCTGTAGCATAGCTTCAAAAGTCTGGTGAATCATTGTACCTGTGTGTGAGCCGGGCAGCTCCTGGGAGTGCAACACCACTCTGTACAGTTCAAAGTCTGTATTTAACCACTGCGCGGTCAGACTCATCATGCTTACAGGGCTGACATCACAAGTCCATATATCCATGGTGAAGCTTATGTGTGAATACATTTGGCGATCGCATCATACTTAGCTGGAAGGCACACATCAGTAAAGTAGCGGCAGCTCGGCAATGTAAACCGTGGCTCCAAGTGATTAATCAGACTGGAAAAGCCTCTGTCCTCAACGAGGGTGAAGGGCTGGTCATCAAGCGCCATCATGTCCATGATTAAATCTTCAATAACCTCAGCCTGTGGGTCATCTTTGACAAATTTCTTGGATTTTTCGAAAGCCTCGCCAATGTGTGTAAGTCCCGGTGGCTTCTTTGCGGCTGGCTTTAAGTTGCTAATGTTAGCGTCTTTAGCAGCCCGGGGGTCCTCATACACTTTCAAAACTCCGTCGAATCGATGGTTATGTTTCAGGTGGCTGATCAGGTTTGAAGTATTAAAGCTCGTGCTATTTCTCCCTCCTCGTGGAACTCGCTTGGAACATTTGTTACAAATAACCAGCGAACTGTCTTCTTCGGAAACTTTGAAGAAGTCCCACACAGTCGACGCCATGTTCTCTGTTTTCGTAAGCACGCTGTGTTGCATGCTGCATTCAAGGTGTAACGTAAATTCCTCTGTTCCCTCGTTTGCTAGTCGTTCTTTCGGCCTTTTTAAGTTCATGTTTCTATTTTTTGTGTAACGTGGAAAAATACTGCGGATATCAATTCAAGTCAGCAACTACCAAAATTATGACCGAGTTAACGAGTTGTTTTCTGACATGAGGGGGTATTCTTGATTTTTCCCAGTGAGAAAGAGTTTTTCTGATTATGCCGACGTCACTTGAACGCAGCATTCACCGCAGGCCATTCGGGTCTCATAGTGGGAGCGAGGCACTGCTGTGCTGACAAAAATATACATGTTATCGGGGCTATTCGTCATGATATCGGACTTATTGGAATGACGTCATAATCGGCCCGATAATTATCGGCCCGATAGTTATCGTGCACCCCTCAATGTAACTAAATCATATCATGAACAGCTGAACTGTACTGTAACTTTGTGACACTAACAAGACTGACAGGATATCCTTACACACTGACTAATGGTATCAAACACACACCACTGCACATTTGTGCCAAAACAATTAAGTGATGCTGACCAGTGTTTCCCACAGAATAACAGTGAGACTGTGGCAGGGGACATGACTGTCTGTGTGTGTGTGTGTGTGTGTGTGTGTGTGTGTGTGTGTGTGTGTGTGTGTGTGTGTGAGAGAGAGAGAGAGAGAGAGAGAGATTGTAAACCCAAGTATCGGTTATACGCTGGAGTGTGGGTGGGTGTGCACGCGCACATGTGTCGCCGGTTCTATATGTTGTCGGTTCTATGCATTGCATACCCACGTGAAACCATGTCTGGGCAAATGCATGTCTTTTACACACAGTCACATTTAACTTTTAATGTTTAATGCAAACTTCTTCCTCCCTCCTTACTGCTGCTGCATTCACGTACTCCTCATCAGCTCTGACCTCCCACCGTGAGTCGTGAAGTCAACCTGTCGTTGAAAGTATGATACGTGGGACTGGGAGTGAGAGATGCTTTGCTGAAGCAACGACACACAACTCCGCATTAGAGATCTTTTATGTTCTTTTGAGAAGTGTAAAAAATATTTCCGTTCATTATGAAACTGTGGCGGGACAAATTAGACTGTGGCGGGCTGCCATAGTCTAGGCTATTAATGGGAAACACTGCTGACAGTGAGGGACTCAACCAATTGTATGAAGTTGAGACTATTAGAAGAAGCAGAAGAATATTTCAAACCATTGTTGTTTCAAACTGGAATGCCAGACAACAGAGAACATAAAGTTTTTATAGCGTGGCCTGCACTGGGCATTGGCTGGTTTCAGCTGGGTTAGGTTAAAGTTCAGGCGCTGTGGAGGCTGAAGTGTGTCCTCGTTGAACTGTGTGAAATAGTGTTTCCAGTGGGATGGGTGAAAGGACACGATCTGACCTTGGCTAGTGTCGTGCAGAGGCCCAAGCCAGGATGAAGAGGCTGGTACTCCAGATCAGAGGGCGGACTGGACACTCTGGCTCTCATTGTCCGCTGGAACCGGGCCCACTGTTGTATCGCGCCTGTGGGCAGGGCAGGAATGTTATGCACAACAAAATGGATTGCTCACTGTGACGGCTACTAGGCAGAATTCTTTTTTTTGCCTGTTAAATATTTTCTCTGGTTTTTGACTAAGGGTAAACTGTTAGGTTATAAATAATAAAATAAAAACTGTTGTTGTTATAATAGTAGAAACATCTGAAAACAGGAATTTACAGTCATTCACACACCTGTGCCCTAAAGTTGAATTCACTGAACAGATTTTGGCCCACTTTTCTATGAATTCAGATGTCATGAAGCCACGTTTTCTGCTAATCACTTTGGAAACAAATTCTTTGGAGACACTTTGGAAACAAAAAAGGAGAGCCCACAGATTCACCATTTCTGTTGCTCAAGATGCACGAGGCTGCAACCACAGAGTTGTTCTTAAAGATGTACAAGGAATAAAAATAAATTTGGGCAAATAACATGATACTCGTTTGTAGCTTCTGTTCCACTCATTCAGATACTGACTTGTACATTTTACATGTTTTCTGTGAATTCAAATTTAGGACACAGGAGTGTGAATATTTTCTGAGAGAGTAAATTACAGTATGCAAGTTCTCAGGTATTTTGCTACTATAATATCTTCATGTTAGTTTGAAATGGCTTGACAATGAACACTAGTCCTCATTAAATGTTAATTATGTTATGAATTACACTATAAGCCATACTATTACTTGTAGGAAACATGAAAGCAGAGTTTCCTTTTTATTCATTTAGTAGGGTTACACCACCATTGCAAGGAAATAACCTTCACAAGATTGAAGCTGTGGAGTTGGTTCTTTGTTTTCCAGCACAAATATATTGCGTTCTCCTTTATTATACTTTTTTTGTATGGATAATGATCATCTCATTTTTTACATTTGAAGTGTTTGTGCTCTGCTTTGCAATTGTATAAAAAAAAAAGTGTTCAGTATTGGATCAGTAGTCGAAAAATGCTCAAAGTCCTGTACTCGGTATCAGTAGCAGAAGTGAAAAAATGGTATATGCATCCCTAATTAAATCATTAGTTTTTTAATTTGTTGTTTATTCAGTCAAACTTATTTTACATGCTATTTGCATCTGGCATAGTGTGAATGCACAAAGTGCACATTGCAGTAAGAATGTGATCATGGCTTATGTTATGATTGGATCTCAGCCACAGTCAGCAAGATGTAAATGCAATCAGTCTGATAGTGTTTGCACTAGTGAGAAAGTGTCCACCTATAAGATTGCTATAGGAGGCTCACCAGCATTGTGGGTGACAGCACTGTCCAGACTGAATTGGATAAAAAATTGTAATATACTCACCTTTTGATTTGTGAATTCATAACAATGTATATCACTGTAATTTGGGTTGAGGTGTCTAATCAGTAGCTTCCCTCTCTTTGGTGGAGTTGGTGTTAGCCTACATTGACTTTTTGAAATGGGATGAGGCTTGTAGTTCAGGCCTATATTTGACCTAGCAATGTTTTTACTACTGTAAGGGAATCAGCTAGTTTCCTGTGACAATCTCCACAGTATTTGCTGTGTGATTTATAGCAGACCAGGTCAGAATATGTGACCCTGTCCAGAGGTGCACCAGTACCATTTTCTGCTGACCAAATATGGATACTTTATTTTGACTTCTGAAACCAAGCACCTTACTGACTTTTGCTCATATTGCTTGCTACTACTTTTCTTTTATGCTGTGTAAATATCTGTGTGTGTGTGTGTGTGTGTGTGGGGGGGGGTTGTTTACAGGGGTTGTTTTTTAAGAGCTTAGTTGAAACTTAATAGAATTTTATTTAAACATTTAATTGTACTATCATATAGGTAACATTTAAAGGTTTCCTCCTTAAAAAATTGGATATAATAACATGATTAAGCAATTTAGCATGTATGCACCACAACGTCCACTGTATTGTTATCAGGTTTGGGTAGCCTGTGTACAATGTTGACCTATAAGTATGGGTGTGATGTGTGATACCAGACCAACACCTGATGCCGTCATTGGTGCACCGCTGATCCTGTCCAGGCCTGTAGGTTAACTACCACATAAACACTGGAGGTTTGGTTCTTAGGTAAGGCGTCAGAGAGGGGGAAGCAGGATGTGATATAGGGCAGGTGGGCCTGTCTGGGGAAGGAAATGCGCAGTTAGCACTTAGAGTCCATCCTTCCACCAGATGGAGTGGGTTCAAGGACCCACGATGGTAAACATCTACCCAGCTGAAGTGTCCTTGAGCAAAACACTGAATTCTTACCTGCTCCCGGGAACGCTATTCTGTAGATGTACTTCCAATCTGACCTTCCTGTAGAGGGGGACAGCTGAAAATATCATAGTAGTAAGAAGAAGACTTTTCATTTTTTTAAATAACAGTTTGTGAAGTGCTTTGAACATCAAAATAAAACACAATATAACACTGAATATAAAACTGAAGCAGTAAGACACAGTTAGAGTAGGGAAGACACGGGACCGAGGTCGGGAAAAGCAGCATTTAAACAATGTTTGCACATCTCCTTAATGGATTAAGTAGCCCTAATGAATAAATGAGTAAGTAGAAGAATCTTTCAAATTACAACTGCTCTGCTGCAGTAGCAGAATGTTGCTGAAAGAGGGTGCTGCAGCTGCACAAAATTGGACTGGGAAGAAAACATCTTTTCAGCAATCAGTCAGCCAATTGATGGCAGCAGAGTACTTCTACCTTTTATCTGTACTCTGGTTGTGAGTTAGTAGTGATTCTGAATTGGTCTGTAATGTGTTTTCTGTAATCCAGTGTAAGATGACATAACAGGTCACACTTTTACACCTTTTTATCCTCTTGTCTTAGATGTTGACTGGGGCTCCATTTTGTGCACATTTCCCCCACTAACTGCTGATGTAAGGAAATGGAACAGTTGATGAGACCCATAGTCAGCGGTAATTCCTGGAGTAGTCATGTTTTTAATTGATGTCACTAACTAATCATCCTTCCTCCCTATCTCTGTCCCTTTGTAAAGATGCTGCAGGACTGTGCCAAGGCCCGTAGAGAAGTGGAGCTCCACTGGAGAGCGTCACCCTGCAGTAATATTGTGCGCATCATCGATGTCTATGAGAACCTCTATCAGGGCAAGAAGTGTCTGCTGATTGTCATGGAGTGGTAAGTGCATGTTCACACACACAAGCAAACACACACACACACACGCACAAACTCCCATTCCACATGTGCACATGCACACACAATCAGTTTTAAATTGGCTGGTCCACTTCTGTTGTTGATTATGAGTGAATGAGAGATTATGTGTGGAGGACAAAGAATGACAGGCCTTCCAGGATTTTGCAGGGTATTTCTGTGATTGTTCTCAACCAAAACTGCTTGATTTTGTGCATTGCACAATTCCAACCAGTTAGTGTGTTAGTTGGATTACTTTATATAGTTACTTACAGAAATCACCTAGATGGAACCGGTGATAAGAGCAGAGTTTATTATCGGAGCACTTGAAGCGTGAGGGATCACCTCAGTGTAAAGCATGTTTTAGTGAGTTCTTCAGTTAGCCAAGGCCCAGCTATTCTTGAGAGTCTGATGAGAGCAGGTGTGTGTAACCCCTCATTGCTGTGAGCAAAGGTGAGGTTATCAGCATCTTGCCTTCTCTGTGTCTGTAAGCATATTCACCCAGGTTAGTTATTGTAAATCTGCTATAAATAGACTTAGTAGAAAATGACCCATTTCTCTTAAATGAGCTTAGCGTTGTTTCCTCTACTTTGGCTTTCCACGTGCAAGATATTAACCACCAAACCCCATTGTCACACGTGCACTTTAAATCTGTGGTTGCTATTGTGTCAAATGTAGTGGACCCATCTACCTACACACCGTCAAACATGTATACACTGCAGCTGATGACTAATTTCCGAGACAGAATGAACTCGGCATACACTGCCAATCAACTAGGCCTTCTGAGGAAACAAAATTGTTTCTTAGAATATCACACTTGGAGACATAGAAAGGTGAAGACCTCACAGATCAGCTTTCCTACACTGAGATGATTCTGAGGTCATTCTGTTGACCCCGTTTCCCATTTAGCTTTTCACCCATATTGTGTGGAAACTAGTGGTTGAATGATATTGGTTTTTCAATGGCTGATGCCGATATTTAGAGAGCAGGCCAGCCGATGGACAATATAATGCTGATGTTTTTATTTTTATTGCAGGTGATAAAATACAACAATTTAATAATAAATGAGACACAAAAAATGTATCTTTTCTTTAGTAGATCTACACTCTTATTTTAAATCAACAAATGTATAAAAAAAAATTCATTCAAAATAAAAATCATAAATTCTAAATGTTTTAAATCAGCTGAAACTTGCAGGATTTACACAAGGTAAAGTGTTAAGGTTTTTGTTTATCGGCCATGTGGACATGGTTATCGGCCGATGCCAATGATTTCAAAATGACAGAAATCAGTCTGATTAATCAGCTGATTTAATGACATAGCAATGACATACTGTCATGAAACCTGGAACTCTGGAAGGGTGTTAATTTGAAGCAGTGCAGCATGATGACTGCTTCATCAAATTTACTACTGCTAGATACGAGTCCCCAAAACTACCTGCTCCTCCCCGTCTCGTCAAGGTTACGTACTTTATCAAAAGAAGTTAGTCTTAGACTGTGAACAGATGTTACTTTTTGTAAGGAAAAATAGATAGATGTACTTTATTGATCCCAAGCTGGAAAATTACGGAATGAAAATAATAATCCATAGTATCCAAATTATACAGTCACACCAGCAGTTATTTGTAAACAAGGTTTCTACAGTCATGAAAAAGCTGGAAAAGTCATAGGATTTGAAATTTGTCATTTCCAGGCCCGGAAAGGTGCTTGAAAAGAATCAAATCCAAAAAGTTTTGGAAATGTCATGGAAATTGGTTTAATTTTTAGGCAACCAAATGTTTTTATTGGTGTGTTTTGTTTTATTTATTTATTATATCCCAAAGGGGACAACAGGAAGACAGACCATATACAATACATACACTTATGTCCCCATAAGCAGTGGTGCCTAGCATGTGCAGACCCATGCAGACACCACTGCATCTGAAAAGACAAGCACCTACATATGTCAAACTGTCTTCAGATCAGATTGAAATAGGGGGTCGTAAAACAACGATAACCTTAATTGTTTACAATACAGCAATAGTATCAATGCAGATAATTGCATTACATTTTATTTTTAGTTTAGCACATGATCAACCTAAATGATTTCCTGTCTGCCTGGCTGGAGAATGACAAGTATGTCTCATGGATACATACTGTTTCATACTATACTAAGGCATATTTTATGCTTTGGAATTTTCATTCTTAGTTTACATTCTGCATTTTATCCTCACTTTATCATTTATACATGAAGACTTAACAAAATGTTTTGGTCATGAAAATTTGGATTAAATCATAGAAATCCGTTGACCAAAATATGCAGGAACCCAGTGTAAAATGGAAAGTCACATTTAAAATAGTGACCATAACAGTCTGGAATTGAACTCTGTACTAGACCTCTAACCAATTAGAGAGAACTAGTTGTGTATAAAACCAAATTTTGATTATTAATATTTTTTCTGCTGTTAAGAGCAAACACTGTGGTGCATGCTGGTATGAGGTCAAAAAGTAAAACTTCTGAAATCACAGATGTATATCAAAATTAGCAATACCCGGTGATGGGTGATCAAGCATTGCGGCATAAGTACAGTATCAATAAGAGTACAGAGAAGTATCGGTTTCAGTAAGCAGTATTGATCATAATATTGTTATCATTAAAAGCTTAATGATACCCAACCCTAGTCACTGGCCACAATGGCTGGTAACTTTCTGAGACAACGGCTATTGAGGGCCTCAGTTATATTTCATTCTGTTGCACTTAATTACAAATTACAAACATGAAGTGGGTGAGCAATTTTAAATTAACACACTACCTGACTTATTACAGTTTTGTATATTGAATTATACACATAATATATTGGTGAAAAAAAAATATTGATAAATGAAGAAACAAAGAGTTCTTGATATTGGACTCAGACTCTTGTTCCACATTTATTATCAGTTGTTCATTTATGTATTTTTGAGGCTTGAAGCAACATTAATTGATGGGGAATCATTTATTTCTTTCTCCTCTAAGCCGGGTAGAACATGAGTTTGACCGAGCAGGCCACCCAGCCTATGTAATGCAAGGGGAGACACTGCTATTGTCTATAGTGGCCTATGGGAAATACTATGGGCCTATATAGGCCCATAGTATTTTCCATCTTGCTCCTGCACCTTGTCACTCTCTGTGATCTGCTCCTGTGCCACAGCATCAGCCTCGAACACTGCTCTGCTCCCCCTAAAGTTATAAAAGACCTTACCAAATATATTCCCAAGATATGATTTTTAGTGCGATAGATTTTTCTAAATTGTGTGGCAAAATTCAAAATATGAATTTTACTACAATTTTCTTTATTTTCTTGGTCTGCCATCTTGCGCCCCTAGTTGTCTCACAAATAAACTACTGCATACCCTCAGATTAAGTCCCTGAGAATACCTAAAGCCCCTCTGACAAGTGTTAAAAAAAGACAACTTAAGCTGTTGAGTTTGTAGAATTTGAATGAAACGCATGAACTGCGTTTTCTCCCTTCTGTTCGGATGGTGCTATTTATGTGCGTCGCTGGTGTTACAGTTGCATGCAGTATCTTTTAACAGTGTTGTACAGTAAAGTTGCCAAGGACTGTGATGTGGGAGAGGCAGGCGGCACACTGTAAGCAAGATGTGAAAGGATGTAGGTGGAAAATGTGAAAGGGTGTAACCGAGAGCTGCCGCTGTTGTGATACTGTGAGATGTAGTGCCTTAAATTCCCATGCTCATCTAAACCATCATCATTGTTTAACTAACTGTTCCTCACCCCTTCACCTCTGGACATTTCTAGAAACATAGAGAGGAAGAGGTTGTGGCAGCAAGAACACAAGCTTACACATAAGTCACCACATAAGAAAAACGTATATACCTGTCAGGCCACAGTGATGCTGCAATCAGCAGAATTGTATCTGAGGATGGTTTCTCACCTTGCATTTTGTTTAAATATCAGAATACGGTCGTGCTAATGTCCTTTTCTCAGTATGCAGATTATGTGAGCTTATTGTGTGTGGGTGTGGGTGTGTGATTGATAATGAGAACTTTAAAGTGTGCTGTGGTTTGGCAGGGCTGTCCCATCACTCTAAGACTGCGGCTCTGCTAGTCCAGCACATACACATAAGCCTGAAGAATCATATAGTCTTTGCTGTTATGCACGTTTAGTCACACGCACACACAAATTGGCATCGATGATCGAACCTGAAACTCCACTGACAAGTCATATAGAGGCAATAGATGAAATGAAACTGATGGTTTTAAAGTAACACTTGTAGAATTTTCTCATACTTAATAGAATTCAGGTAACATGAGTTTTACATTTTTAGCACTTGTGAGTTGGCTTCTATTGTCATGTTTAATTATTTTTCTATTTACTTTAAATGTGTAACTAGCAGCGTACCAGTATCCATTTTGTGCAGGTACTTTGTATTGGACTTGCCTGTGTTTCCCATATAGTAGTATATAGTATAAAGTACTGTGAGTACTTGATATTGGCATTGTATCCAATTTTCTGTACAGATGTGCTGTCGAAGATAATCTTTATGGTATTTATCTAATCAAATTGCTTTTCATTAAGCAGTAAGTAAATATTTATTTTTGCACTACCTTTCAAAGCAATAAGTGTAACACACTTTACAGTAAAAAGACAAGACAATGAATTGTGTGAGACAAAACGATACACGCACATGCATAAAAGAATAATAATATGATTAAGTAAATGCCAGTGAAAATAAATACTTGTGGTGTACTTAAGTCTGTCTGGTGTTTGTGAACCACTTTGCCTAGTTGACTTTTCAGAGTGTGTGTTGTTACAAGGACTGAGCCAGACACTTCCACACCGGACTGATTGAATGCACAGAGCAAATCATGGGAGTTGCTGTGTGTAATAGCAACAGGCGCATTTAAGATTTGCACTCTAGTGTTAGGTCATAATTCAAAATCACACTTTATTTAAAAAAAACCCAAAAAGAACCACCTCTTATCTTTTTAGTTAATTAGTCTGATATCCCTTTAGATAAACTGGCCTGTGTGGTTGTAAAGAGAGATATTATTCTTGTTTATTTTCAGAAACCTTTCTTGTTGACTTGTGTGAGAACCAGGGCATAGTTGGTGAGAATGTGTTGATTGATTATGCAATAGTTAGTTTCAGCCAAGTGGTTTAATTGTCAACAATTTATTGTAACCATGCTGATAATTATGAAAAATGAAATAGTTACTATGCAAACTTGTGGTACACATGTGTATCTTGGCAACTGCAATGACTTTTTTGTGTGCACGTTACCTTACAGAAAACATTTCAGACAGTGCAAATTACATTGGTGACTCACCAAAAAAGCCATTATACCCTAGAGGCCCTTCAGGACATTCTTAATGAGATTGTGTGTGCTTATTTGCACACAGACCCACTGAAGCAAATTATCACTTTCTGCAAGAAAAAAGAAAACTAAATGGCTAGGGAAACAACAGCACTTTCGTTTTCTAGCATTAAAGTATCTAGGGGTTTTTCGGGGGCTCAGTGTATGTCCTGTCAATGACAATTTTTAGACCCTTCTTACCCAGCCTGCCACAGGCCTGTACCAGTAAGAAAATGGCATGTGCCCAGTCATTCAGGTGAGCTCACACAACGTTCATCTGCACTGGTCAAACAACAAAGCACTGCCCGCCTCCACTCTGCACTAAGAAATCAGTCAGATTCAAACATGGGCAGCAGAGTGGCTTATCACTGTCACCTCACAGCAAGAAGGTCCTGGGTTTGAATCTTGGTCCTGGTTCTTTATGTTTGGAGTTCACATGCTCTCTCTGTGCAGTTTTCCTCCCACAGTCCAGAGACATGCAGATCAGGTGAATTGGAGACTCTAAATTGCCCATTGGTGTGAATGGGTGTGTCTGTGTGTTCGTCCGGTAATGGACTGGCGACTGGTCTGTCCAGTGCATGCTGGGATAGCCTCCAGCCACCTGCAACCCTGAATAAGAACAATGCGTTATGTAAAATAGATTGATGGAAGTATGAAAAACAAGCTGAGCCTTTTTGTCTGAGAAAAGTTTAAACCACATCGCTGCCTGATGCAAACAGGAAAACTGGCATACCACAATGAAAGCCCCGGTCTTCAAGACTTACATAGGCTGCATCATGGAGTCATATGATTTCTCCATGCAATATACAAGGGGAATCATTCATATATTTCTTTAGTGACATCTTTAGTCTTACTTTGTTGATAATTACATTCATGCAGTAGAGCCAGGTCTTGAATGTAGCAGCATTTTGGATTGCACAGTGTCACCTTTGCACTTTTAGTTTCCTTTTGAATGAATGAAGCTGAATGGGCTCATTGAGAGTGAAGGGGCTCAATTTCCGCTGTCTGTCTGCTTTCTTGTCACCACAACCCATCAACATGTTTATCTTCCTTACAGCAATCACATGTGATGCTTCCTTCAAAGAACAGGCATGATTCAGAGCCATTTTAATGCGAAGGGAATCTGGCGTCCTCAACATTTCTTTACTGCACTGTTATCACCAACAGCAAAGGAGAAATATAGCCACAAGTGGCAATGAGCAGGGTCCAAGCATTTGGATGAATGAGGCCAAATATGAATCTCAGGAGGAGTGAAAAAGGAAGAAAAAGAAGAAGAAGAATTTTTAAGTGCAAAGCTCATTTTTAACTTATAATGCTACTGCAGTGCCACCTATTGGCCAAATGACACCAAATCAGTCATGGTCACTCAGACATCATATCTACACATGTCCACCAAACGTGGAAAACCAATTAGTTGCAATAGCCCAAAGCATTCAGGAGATTTCACATTTTTTTGTAATTTAAGACCCCCTCACAACATTTGAGCAAAGTTTGAGGGACAATTACTGCAAAACTGTAAGGAAAATCAAAAATCCGAAAAAGTAACTTTTTCCAGCTTGGTCAAGAGATGTTCTGGACCTAATTTGGTGAGGGTTGCTCAAAAATTGTAGGAGTAGCAGCGAAAATATTTTTTTCATACAACATTCAAAATGCCGTAAACCTGAAGCATTTGGCATGAAGACTTGTTTTGACAAAATTGTTTGGCTAAAGCAGAGGAATCTTTTGACGTCAAACACATATCCATAGCTTAATGTCAGCAGGAGCAGCTATTGTTCATTTTCTCCGATATTTGCAATTGTAGATATAGTGCGTCCAGAACGTCCAGACAGGAATCGGTATAGACTCTTACAGTGAAGAAGTGTGCAAAATTTCAGTTGAAAGGGACTCACGATTAATGAGTTATTGATATTTAAACTTGTAATGGTGCCACAGCGCCACCTGTTGGTCAATAGCACCAATTTTGTCAGGAGTACTCAGATGTCATATGCACACGTGTCCACCAAATTTGGTTGCAAAAGCACAAAGCGTTCTGAAAATATGACACTTTTTGTAAATTGAGCCCCACCCACAATAATTTGATGGCTCATTGTAGCAGAACCGTGTGAAATATCAAAAATCCGAAAAAGTATTTTTTTCCGGCTTGGTCCAGAGATGGTATTTGCCACATTTGGTGAGAATTGCTCGAAAATTGTAGGAGGAGTAGCGAACAACTGTTTTGGACAAAATTCAAAATGGCAGATATCTGAAGCATCTGGCATGAACACTTCTATTGGCAAACTTGTTTGTCATAACGAGAGGAATCATTTGACAGCAAACACATATCCATAGGTAAATGTCAGCAGAAGAAGCTATTGTTCATTTTCTCTATTTTCAATTGAAGCTATAGCGCCCCCTGATGGACGATTTTCCCCAAATTTTACACAGTACTGTAAGGCCCATAGTTACACACACCCATCAAATTTGGTGCTGCTGGGCCATCACTAACCTTGTTTAAGTATTTCAACTTATAATGGTGCCACAGCGCCACCTATTGGCCAAATGGCACCTATTTTGTCAGGACTACTCAGAAGTCAATTCTACTTGTTTCCCCCAAATTTGGTTGCAATAACGCAAAGCGTTCAGGAAATATGGCAGTTTTTGTAAATTAATCCCCGCCTACAATATTTCGACGGCTTATTGTAGCAGAAGCTTGTCATCTATTGATAAGCGATGAAAACATTATATCAGATTTATAATAACAATGAGTGCCTGATCCACATATTTGTGTTTTCCAGCATGGATGGGGGAGAGCTGTTTAGTCGAATCCAGGACAGAGGAGACCAGGCCTTCACAGAGAGAGGTAATTAGCCTGCACTTTGGGCATTTCATATAACACTAGTGCTACTGTTTCTTTTCATGTGATTACACTGCATACTTTGACGCAACGGAGCTCCAAACACAGATGTATACATGCATCTACACAGACAAATTGCACACATTTACAACTGCTAAATGTATTGTCTCAAAATTCCACAAGCATTAACCAGCCCCATTTGTCATGCCATTTGCATGTGCAGCTCTTTGCACAAAGGCAAGAAGTGTGGCCAATATGCTTTCCCAGGTGTATGCTTGCCACCACTGGGGCATGACCCAAACCTGCTTTTTTGAAGGGTGTTCTCTAAACTCATTACCACACCCTGCTGTCCAGATTTCTTTTTTGGCACATCATTCCCATTAAGATGGGAATGACAGTGAAAAACTATGAAAAATACATGCACTTGCTTCCTTTTTACAACCTGTATTGTAAAATTATTTGGATATTTATTTATTACATATTTATTTGTATAGCACTGGGGATCCATACATTTTCAGACCATCTTCACCCAACTCAAGAACTGTTAGTGTGCTGTAAGTAGGTGCAGAAAGTTAGAATCATGCTTTACATTTCTTTTAATACAGCTTTTTGTCTCTTTATTTTAGAGGC
>OMKZ01041807.1:37205-71279 GCA_900302535.1 Neoniphon sammara | reverse complement strand
ATATGCAGTACACACCCTACAAATTTCAGCCTTTGCTAGTTAACTGAAACATGTCATGGTGACATATCAAAGAGGGAGAAAAATAGAGGTGAATTATCCAAAGTGTATGTCAGCAGGACACCTGTAATGTAGAGGCGAGCGAGTGAAATTTCTCTACAGGGATCAATAAAGTATCACATTACCATACAGTTATGGTGACTAGCGCTATTGGAAGTCAGTTTCTTACAGGGCAACATCAGAAATCTAAACAGTGTCTGGCGTTTTGTTGAAGACAGAATGAGAATATAAAGTCCCACTATCTCATTCTAACACTGGGATGAATTTGAAGCATGTGTGGCATGACCTTATAACCTCATTTTTAGAGGCATGGCAGAGAGGCAATCTTTCTGGTGATGAATTATTGGCTCCCTCTTAAAAAGTTCCTCTCTCTTTTTTCTTTTTATTGTTCTTTTTTTCTTTTTCTGGGCTGACTATAATAATTGAGATGGCAAAGGCAAAGGAAGATCCAAATTGCTTTTGCCTCTAACAAAGAATTTTAACTTCTAATATAACAGCATGCAAAGCCTGTTACAAATTAGACCATAATCTGGTGTAACTTGTAAATGAGCTTTTCTGCCATTTAGTGAATAGTCCAAAATTCTTATGGAAAATAAATAATATGGTTTTCAAGAAACAACAAAAATAAAATCTGTGCTACACAAAGCCTTAACATGATATATTTTGTTCCGTGAAATAAAATAAAAAGAAATAAAATCAGCTAACATCAACTACGTGAGTTTTCATCATTCAGTTACTTTTTGCATCGACTGTTGCTGGCAAAATGCTAATCTTTTGGGAAATATGACAACAGCAGTCAGTCACAGCTACGGCGGTTTGTCATGATAAGCAAGATTAAAAAAAAAAAGAAGAACATCAACAACTATAGTTACTGTTCAATGCAACCCTATGAAAATCTTAATAGTTTGAATGAACTGTGTAACAGTCAGGAGGCTGAGGCAACAAAATACATGAAGAAGTTGCTCACTGTGGTGCACTTCAACAAAGGACTAGCATTTTGTTTGTAAGAACTGATATTGTAAGTAACTAAAAGATCAAAAGTCATGCAAAAGTGATGCTGGTGGATGTATTTTAACCATTGGAGCAAAACAGAGAAAATCTGTTCAACACAGCCCTTATTTTTGGCATTTTCTGAAAAGCAGATTCATATTTTCCAGAGGGATTCTGGACGACACACTGCATAGTACACCTGCATGGCATACAAAATGAACCAAAATGATGACCACCACTTTATTTCAGACAAACTGCTGTTGCTGCGGGAGACATAAAACGCATCATTTCCTGTGGGCCAGAGGATTTTTCCATGGAAAACTCCTGCCAGACACTGGGTGTTTAGAAGAGCAAATGTGAACGGTTTCAGGGATATAGGATGGATTGCTATGATGTTATAGCCATCAGTGACAGAAAGAAGCAAAACAGATCATGGATTACTGCTCTAATACTGGCAACTTAAATGTGGTGCTCACTCTCTGTTTTCGATGAACTCTCCCTCCCTATTTCTCTTTCTATATGTCTCCCACTTCTTATCACCACCTCACTTTAACCCTTTATTCTCCTCAGTTTCTCTCTCCTTACCACCCATGTTCTCCCCTCCTCCTCTGCTGTCAGCCTCAGCCGGAGATGCTATCTTTCCTGCTGACCTTCTCGTCCTTAATGATGCATGTAAACTGCTCCTGTCCATCGCCGGCTTTATTTATCTGCTGACAAATTATTACTCTTGATGTTTAGCGTTGTGTCGCAACTGTGCGTGTGTGCGTCGGAGTGTGTGTGTGTGTGTGTGTGTGTCTCCTCAGACTGCTGTGATAAAGTATTCTGGCCCCTCCTTGTTCAGCCAGCCCTATCGGTCTATCTGCCAGCCCCTGCGGCTCCTATCATCGCCTCACTCCGGGCGGTATGCTCTCCTTGTGACCTATGCGACACATACATATGCATGCACACCCACACACCCACACACACCCACACACACTTTTTCATTGCCTTATTTGAGAAAGCGACTGATCTGCAGTTCTAAAACTACAGATTCCTTCCTACATGTGTGCATCATCTTATCAAAACTTCCAAACAATTTTGCTCCTACTTCTTATCATCAGCTCACCTTCACAGAATAATATAACATATAAACATGATGAAACCTGTTACTGATGCCTATTAGTAGCTCAGTATTATTTCTCTTTGTCATTTCACAGCCTGTTATAGTCTGATTTCACTGAATACATTCAGCGAGGTGAAAGATGAGGCTAATTAATTTCTATAAGGATGTGTAGTGCTGCAGATCGTTAAGTTCGGACCCAGACACTGTCCTTATGTTGGCACCGGGCCATAGTCATTACTCTGGGCCGGGGTGCTGAGCAGGCAGCGGGCCAAGCTCTTAAAACACTGCCAGTGGGTTATTAAAATAGGTTGACATAGGAGCCAGATACTCACCTCTCTTTCCTGGGCCTGCGTTTATCATCCTGGACCGAACGCTGAGAGGAGGGGAGACACGTTACAGATTAATTCATGTCAATCAAATCTCTGTGTTCCAGTGAGGCACATGACATTACACGAATTATTCATCCTGTAATCAATAAATCAATTTGAAACAGTTGTTTGTGAGTTCAGATCGGGTGGCTTATGCTGTCCCCTCACAGCAATAAGGTTCTGATATACTATATATTATGAAAACAAACAAACAAATTTCTATAATCTTATGATACAATGTTGCTTCACTATAGATAATCCAATTTGCTACTTTGTTATCATTTCATCATTTATTTAAAGATGCCCAACAGAGTTTTCGGCCAGTAGTCGTGCTAGTCAGCAAATTGGGTCCCCATACACAACGAAACCACTTATCGCAATTTTCAAGCAAGCAGGCCGCAAGAACAGAGGTGGTGCAGTACACAGTGCAGCAAACACTGTATTAGTAACAACAAACATGTCTGTAAGCATAAAATTAAGGATATAAGCAAACCCACATTGTTTTTATGGAAAACTCTGCTGTTCATCTTTAAAGGATAGCAAATTTTTATACTTTCATTCATTCTGTAAAATTAGCTAATTTTCTCTGCATCTTCTTTGGGAATTTCTTGATCACTGATTGACTTAATGATTACATCATCACATTTTCATATTATGTCGACTAAACAGAAGGACGGCATTGTAAACAAACCTGGAGTGCTTCGAGAAGTTCTAGTTTGCGCTGCGCTATTGTGCGCTGAAAGTTTTAGACATCATAAACAATTATATTATTGTCTGTATCACAGATTTAAAGACCAGCGACTAAAGAATTAAACAGAGCAAATCTTAAACACTGTTCTTCAGACAGCCTTGGAATGGTCTAATATTATTTGCTTTCGACATTTATACCTCAGAAAGCCATTACAGTGTCATGTGGCGGATGACAGTAAGGCTTGGCAGTAGTATCTGAAATTGTTCACCGTCTCTCTTGGACTCACATGAATCAGGTTGTAATAGGTGGAGTCTTCTGGTGTGTTGAGGGTCTTTGGTTGCTGGGTCCTGCGGGGGGTCCGCGACGCTTTCACATGAGCTGAAAAATGAAAGTCTATGGTCAGTCTATGGTACTGTATAGACTAAAAATGAATGTTTTGTTATTTAGATATTTCATATTAAACAATGCCTTGAAACAAAGGGGCTGGGGAATTATTTCCTGTTTCTTCCTATTGGAGTTTTAGTGAAACCTGATATCTGAGTACACTCAAAGGAAAAATTCAGCCTCATCATTTTGTGACGAAATGCTCTAATTTACTTTCTTAAAAACACTTACACACTCTTTTTTGTATACACACTCTCAGTTAGACTCATCTTCTTTAGTTCACCTTATAATTTTCTATATTTCACAGACATGCCAGCATTGGAGTGTGTCTATAGCAGACATGGCCCTCAAAACACATGGCTGAAGATCTATTGAGGCATCTCTGCTTCTTCTATAATGTAATGCTTTCTGTATTACTGGTGAACATTGGAGCAAAATAGCGGGTCGACTGACATCCAAACGTGACATGTACCATTCTAAAAATATTGCTCTATCAAACCCCATTGTGTCTGCTCTGGAAATACCTGCAACATTGTCTACATTTGCATTTACAGTTATCTCTGGGAAGAAGAAAAATACAAATAGGTCCAAAAATGCAAGGAAACATTTATAGTAGATTTTTTTTTACCAGTGTTAAGTGTTTTAACCACCAACCTTTACCTCCCCAGAACAAAACAATCCTCCTCTTGGTGTCCTCACAATACTCTGCACAGAAGTGTTACTGTGCTGCTTGCTCCTTTGGACTGTCTCCAAAAGGGACAAAGAAAATGTAAATCTGACCTATCTCCAATCTGTTATATGGTGGTTGTTGCAGTGTGGAGGGTTTGGAGAAGTTATCAAGCAAAACTGAGCACAAATACTCTTCGTACTAACTTTAATTGTCAGGTCAATGCTGATGTTTTGTCCGTTCCTTGAAAGTACACAATTAACCATTTCTTATCTTTTAAAGCAGCTAATTCGGTAGGGTTGTTATGGCTGAAATTAGTAAAATTGGTGGGATCACTGCACTGGGCTGACTGGATTATTGGAAAAACTACTGTGAGCGCAAACGGGGACCAGGGTGAACTCTTGACCCTGTTGTGATTATTGAGCTGCACTCCCCACATACTGCAGTTTAACCCTAAGGCCTTTGCTGGTTTGAATTTTCCAACACATATTCAAAACAACCATTACCATTTCATAAAGTGTTCTATAACACTGTGGCCAACCATGTTCAGTTCCCAGCACAGCACAGTATTGAACACAAAGTGAGCTGTGCGTTTGTCTGTGTCTGATCAGCGGCTAATCATCAGGGCAGTTTGTCATTCGTGACATTGCCTATACTGTAGTGGATGCGTTGCAATCTATCATATTTGTCATGAGTGATAAATTCGAACAATATTCCCCTTGGGGGCACGTCTACATTGTTGCAATTATGAATATATTACAATGACCTTTGGTTCTGTTACTCATTATTAATCATTGTTCATGCAGGGGAAACACAAAGCAAAAACATCAATCAAACGCAATAGCTCTCAGGTAAAAAAGGTGAAAAGTTTGTAATATTATTGAACATGTCTATCTAAAGGTCACTCTGTATTGCTCAAACAAGTAAAGCCAATTTGATACACCCTCATATTAATTCCTGCCATAATTATTTGGAGCGCCCGCTCACAAAATATGATTAACATTTAATGACCTTTCCCATGAAGAGCAATGCAGCTGGAATTCTTCCTCTCCCGTTCTGTATATCACAAAATATTCTTATGACGTTTACTATATTGATGAAATTTCTGAGGATAGCTCAAAACTGTCAGTGGACAAATGATCTGATGGGTGTGAAAGGCATAATTTTGTAGGAGTTGCAGGAGCCTGTAGAAACATAATTCATTCTGCTCTACCTCGGGCAACACGCTGTAAAGGGCATACAGGCCCAGATTTAGGGGTTATTGTACTCTATGAAGGCTAGTGTATGTGGCTGTGATGCCAAAAGTGTGCATTATGAGCACAAAATCTATTTTTGTATGTACATTCATTGTCCTCAAGTAAAAATTAAATGCAAACATCTAGAAGAAGATGCACATTGTACATGTACTGTTGCATTTCTTCATGCCTCTCTGCCTTTAACTACAGCTGCACGCAAGTGTCTTAATTCCCTTCTTACACAAATACTCATCAAAATATGAAAATCAAATCAAAAAGTTGAGAAGCAGACACACATTGTATACATACCATTGCACTATCTTACATGTAAACTAATACTCAGATGTAAAGTAGGCCTGTGCAATATGTCGATATTGTATCAATATTGTGATATGAGACTAGACATCATTTAGGATTTTGGATATTATAATTTCTTGACATGGCGAAAGTGTTGTCTTTTCCTGGTTTTAAAGGGTTGCAATTTTCTGAACGTATTATACCATTCCAACTGTTCTGTTACTTTCCTCTATCTGCTTGGTCATCATATGCACAATACTAATGATTGTTTAGTAAAAATCTCATGTGTGTAAGTACCTTATAAAAGCTGTAGTATTACCCACAATATCGATACAGTACTGATATTGAGGTATTTAGTTAAAGATATCATGATATTTAGGTTTGCCCATATCGGCTAGCTTTATCAAAAAGCCACAATGACTCCAATAGATGACAATCAAGGAAAGGTTATCATATGAGCTGTGATTATTACATTCCTTCCTCTGGATGCCAAAACTTATCAAGATAATACAATTTTAGCTGCCCGCTCTGTTTTGCCACGTCATGCTGAGATGGTGCACTTTCACTTTGCTCTCTTCCCCCGATCACCTCCCCCAAAAGCAATTACACATATCACCCGTGAGAATCAAATGAACAATAGATCCACACAGCTGAGGAATTTTTTTTTTTTTTTTTTTTTGATGACACATTGGATAGAGAAGCGTTTCCTATTTTGGCACTTGACGTTCCCAGGTATTCTGATATAATCAAGCCCCACAAGAGAGAAAACAGAACTCTGTCCGTCGATAACATCAACTGCTTCTGTGAAGAGACATAAAATCTGTGCCTTTCTCAGCATATTTATGTTTTTTTTTTTTTACATAGGGCAAGCAAGGATAGCATGAAAACAGCTTTACGATAAAATGACGGTGCAAGGCCACAAACCTCAACGTATTAAAATATCTATACTTGTGCTACTATAATACTATGGCCATTCTCAGCATTACCGAAATATGGATCAAGTGAACTGAAATATTAACAAATCCTGAAAACTTTACATTTATGTTGGAGAATCAAGGCTAGTTTGGGCGCAATCCTTTTCGGCAATCTTTTCGCTAAGGAAGATTAAGTGGCCCTGAGGATGAGTGTCCCTTGTTTGAGTGAGTGTCTCTGAGCTCCATTTAGCTCTGTGTCTCTGAGTGATGACCTCAGAGTATTGGAATCAAAAACACTGCCCAAACACTGTTGAAAAGATGAACTGAGAGTTCCCACTCAATGTCACATGGAAAATTCCCTGACTTATGCAGTGAATTTATATAAATAGATATATATAGTGGAACATAAAGGAACTTTTTCCTTGACCAAATTCCATGACTTCCCATGACCCGTGGAAACTATGTAGACTGGAATAATTTCTTCTTAGACTCTCAGTAATCACTGCTTGAAACTGGAGCCAAATTTGTATATTAAACTATGTTAATCCACGGCAACCTTATGCATTATATTTATTTGTTTGTCAGCAGCCCCCTATACAGTCTTACTTACTTGGCTGGTGATTCTTGGGAGTAAAGCCATTGATTGCATTTCCTCTCACAAACATGCCGTTGCTCTCAGGGTTCGACTGATGGGCCTGGATGATCTCGTTCAACTTCTGCTGGAGGGCCACAAAGTCCTGAGAAGTCTTTGTGATCTGCCAAACAGATAGGACAAATGTGTCAGTGGCAGAAACGACAGCGACGGTAGTTTCTTGTCTTAGTGTGGTAACTTCGGATGTTTTCTGTGGTGTTACCTGTTTGGAGAACGTCTCTAGCTGCTCTGCTTCTTTCTTCGCCGTTTCCTTGTTGGCCTTCAGGTTCTTCCTGTCCTTGTACCCTCTGAAGTTACTCTGGATCTTCACTGCGGCCTGCTCCTCCTCCAATCTTTCATTTGCATCTGTTTCCTCCTTACGTTCTATCACCACATCATTGATGTCCAAGACTTCTGCCTCCTCATTAGTTTCTTCTTCTTCTTCATCAGTGTGAGGCACATCTTCTGTCGAGGCTTTCTGTTTTGCTTCTCTCTCTGCTTTTAGTTTCTTCCTGTCCCGATGGCCTCTGAAGTTACTTTGTAGGACAGTAGCTGCCTTTTCTTCATCCAGCCCTCCCTGGTCCTCAGCACTTATATCTCCTTCAGATTCTGGCACTAGTTCTTCTTCTTGAATGACCTGTTTCTCTTTTGAAGGTTCTGGCGAAACCTGTGGTTCCTTCTTCCTTTTCTTGGGGATCTTTCCTTCCTCTTCGAGTCGTTTGCGCTCCTTGTGGCCGCGGAAGTTGCTCTGAAGAACCACAGCTGCCTTGGCCTCTTCTGCTTCATCTGACTTTACATCACTTGTAGAAGCATTTTCTTGAAGGTCATTTGATTCTTCTTCTTTTGGTGTCTCTTCGCTGCATTTTTCCTCTGCTGGCGTTTGATTTTTGGACACTTCTTCCTCACTGGTAGGACTCTTTACTCTCTGTTTCTTGGCTGGGATCTTGCCTTCTGCTTCCAACTTCTTCCTTTCTTTGTGGCCCCTGAAATTACTCTGGAGAACAGTGGCTGCCTTGGTTTCCTCCTGCAAGTTGACAGCCTCTTCCCCTCCAGCCGCTTCCTGTCCGTTCTCTTCCTCCTTCTTGTCCTTTCCCTGTTCTTGTTTTCCAGCATCCTCCGTTGGCGCCCCCTGATCCACCACCACCAACTCATCTGCCACTTCCGTATGCTCGTCATCCTCATCTTCGGGCACCTGTGTGTGATCACTGTCGTCGTTCTCCTCTGCTTCATAAGTGCTGTCTTCATCCTCTTCCTCCTCCTCTTGGACATTCGCTATCTTGTCCTCCTCTTTTTCCATGCTGGTCAGCTCTTGCCCGTCCTCATTCTGTTCCACCACTGCGTTTGACGGCAACGCTAACTCATCTCCGGCCATAGTTTTGTTTCTTGCCTTTAGTTTCTTCCTCTCTTTGTAGCCCCTGTAGTTACTCTGGAGAACCACAGCGGCTTTCGCTTCCTCTTCCTCGCTGCTCACTCTGCTGTCTGGAGCAGTGTCATTTTCTTTGGTAGTGCTCTTATCTGCTTCTAACGCCTCTGGCTTGTTTTCTTCAAGGGCTTTTTCAGTTTTCTCCTTCTCTTTGGCCTCCCTAGAGACAAAATGGGTGCATGTCTGTTAGTAGTGTATTTTTCTGCTCTTTACCCTAGGTAATCTCGCTATGGCCATTGTGCCAAAACACCAAGATGTAACACCAAAGTAAGTCACACCACAGGTAGTGATTTCCACAATATACACCAATATAAACTACAGTATACTGACAATAAGTCAGTGCACAAGTGATAAAATGCCTTAAATTTATTGCCTTTACTTCAAAACAAGATTGTGTGACTTTGATCTCCTTCATACCGTTTTCTTTTGAAACTCTTCCTTTCTTTGTGCCCTCGGTAGCGTGCCTGAATCTTGGTTGCAGCTTTGTTCTTCTCTTCTAACAGCTCCTTGTACTTCTTTTTTGCAAGATAGCCTCGGCAAACTGGAGAGGAAGACAAGAGAGATATAAACCGATGTTGTTATTCTCTAAACTGGGATTCTGCAGGGTGACTGATTGCATTTCACATTGCCCTTACCCGCCTGAAACTGGATGATGAAGGCCTCAAACTTTGCTTTGCTTTTATCGTCAGCAACCCTCTTCCGAACTTTATGCCCTCTGTAAGCTGGTGGGTTTGAGTCGAAAAATAAAACAGGAATTGGCAAAGAGAACAACTGGCCTGCCATACATTTATTAGCATAATAGCTCAGTGACTCATCTGTGCTGTGGTAGATTAGCTATGAGTGTACAGTTTACTGACCTGACTGTAACACTAGGGCACTCTGTTCTCTCTGTTCCAGTATCCGGCGGTAGCGCTTGGCCCCCAGCCAGCCACGGACATACGCCTGCAGGAGAATGATGCGCTGTGTGGCCCGCTGCACCATCAGGTTCAAATGTTCAACGTGGTAGTACTTGAGGAACACCTAAGAACCACCAAACATAAAAAAAGATAATAATGTGACACTTTGCTGATTCCTATAGGGAAATTCTCATTTCACTTGACCCCGTCCACTGTGAGGTCAGAGCGCAGGATCACCTACACAACAATGCCACTGGAGCCTGTGTGGATTCAGGTCTGATTCACTAAGACTGCTTTGCGAGGGCAGTTCACAAGTTTTTTGAAAGCCTTGTTGCATGACCAAAGAATGCATAGTTTTCATCTTATTCACTAATAAATCTATGCAAATCAGATCTTGGCACAAACAAACCCTCAAAAAGAGCCCTGTACAAGCAAATACCCCTCTTCATCACCAATCACAAATGCAAATTGTGTGCTTTTCTAGTCCACCTAGGCTGGCATCCTTATGTCCTAAAGTGCTGTTTATAATTGGAGTACTCTCTGATCTAATTTCAAAGCCCAGGAGAGAATATCCTCCTTGTTTCAATTGCTGGCAATGGTGCTCACATCTTGCAGGGACATTAGCAGCCATTGTGAATGGCCAAAGAGAATTTTTTGTGCAAAGTCTTTATGTCACCTTTCAAACAATCTTGTACTGTGTTATTCTACAATAATCTGGCAGAGTTGGATGTGTGTTAATTTGTAAATGTCTGTTAATTTAGCATTATCTTGAATTGCATGGTCTTGCCTACTCATTATGTGGGCAAAATAAGATTTGCATATGCATGACAGGCTCAAAGAGTTTTTGTTTTTTTTTGGCCAGCACTATTAGGTATGATTACCTCCCATTGTTTTTAATCTTTCTGGCACAAACCTTTAAAGAATCTAAGCCTTAGTGTCTTGCTCAAGGGCACTTCACTGGGGAGATATGTACCAACACAGGGTCTTTTAATCCAGATTCTCAGGTCAGAGAGACATTCAGAGATGTTCTCCCTACTCATTATGAAGTGCTGCTGCTGAGGATACAGGCAAGGCAAAAGCGATGTGATGATATTAACAGCCCATAATAATTCAGTTTCTGGATGCAATTCTCCATGTTGAACATAACATAGCTTATCAGTGCTGAGAGAAAACCAACTTCTTACACATATACCACTGACTGAACATAAAGGCAGTTCAGATGAACTTACTTTAGTTTTTCCCATGGCCCAGTTCTCTAGCTTGGCCTTCTCCAGTATTGCTGCACATGTCTCTGGGGTCACAGGTGGCTCTTCATGAGCATGGAAAGCCAAGATGTAGTACCTGTAACAACCAAGTTAGTCAAATGGATACTAATAAGACTAATAAGATACATCATTTACACCATCTCTGGGATTTGACCTGGTGTTAAACGATAGCCTGCTGACCTCTTGATGAAGTTAGCAAAAAGGATGCGGTGAGAGTAGCCCTGTCGTCTGATCTTGGCCGTCTCCAGAACCCCAGTGTATCGCAGCTGAACAAGAACCTTCTCTCGGTCAAACTTCTTTGCTTGGCGATCGTTATTGGGTTTGATGCAACGCACAAAGTGAGGCTGTCCTGCCACCATCTTGGACAGCAGGTCCATCAGTGAGTACTAGAAAAGGTATGAGAAAGGGAGAGTAAAAAATCTACTCTGAATCACATTAACACTGTTGAACAACTGGGATTGGTGACGTGCATTGTGTATCTGGTGTTGTTTTAGTGTCTAAGACCATTTTTCAGATGGTAAAATTGCCAAACACATAGAGAGCAACTGCAGTTATAATAGAGCTTATTATGCTTCGCCTACTTCTATGTTGGATTTCTCCTTGTATTTTTATTAAAACTGATGGAAATAAGTGTGTCAATAAAAGTCCTTGCTCTTTTATTTTTAGGGCTTGACATTTAAACTTAACATTTTTTTTTTCCATTAAACACCATCGTAGCTGTGCTGAGTGATGTAACACCTAGCTGGCTATTTGGCACCAGAAGCACAATCTGGGTAATCTGGTGAGATTAATTGAGAAAGCAGCCTACAATTATCCTCTGAAATAAGGGACACCCTTTTAACAAAATTTGCATCGAGATATGGGCAATTAACAGGGAAAAGGCTCTTACTCTGAAGTAGGAGGCTACTGTCTGTGTTCTCATGTTGGTGGTTTCTCTCGGGTGGTGAGTGGTCTCTCCAGGTTCACCCTGATGAACAAACAAACATTAATTTTGTAAAAAAAACATAATAAATATTAATTATGCTGCACTGTATGGGTAGCTACTATCAAATACAACCTTATAGGAGAAAAGCAACATTTTTATACTGTGTATTACAGGCCACATGTAAGGCCTATTGTGAATGTCTGAAGTGAATGGCTACCAATCTGTATGTAAACAATTTTATGGTACAGCTTTAGTGACAACCTTAAATGAAGCACACCTGTTAAGATGATCCACATTTTTAAAATATTAGAGGCCTTATTTACATTACCATTGTTACACCATGTTTCATCAAAGTATTTGTTCTCCTTTCTTTCTTTCTTTTTTTTTTTTGAAAATCACCAATCACCGTTTTCTTTTGCACTGTGTCATCAAGAGGCACAGCGAGCAAGCACTTTTTTTCAGGGCTGGGCATTAATTTCCGAGAAGGCTGCAAAGAGATGCATAAAATGCGTAAACAAAGAAAAAAATAAAAAATAAGAACTGCCAAATCAAGAGTACATTCTGCATAAACACAATTTGTCCAACATTTCTTGTCTGATATATTTGAAATACTGCTCATTATCAAAGACATAACTATACATGTACCTATATGCTTATGCAACACCAATGAAAAAAAATTAGATATGCAAATGCATGCTAATATTGGACACGGATATTAACCTTGACACTGCATACATAAGAGACATTTGGTAACATTTTAACAAGCTCTATATGTAACAATCAGAACTAATACACTGGGGAAAATACACCTTCAGGGCAAACTATCAGCCTAATACTGGTTTTAGCATTTTAAAAGCTCATTGTGGCTTTTTAGGAACAAATCCTTTGATGCGCTTTCTTAGGCGGCATTTTAAAATATGCAGATAAATGGAAATAGATTCAAGAACTCATCAAACACAGTTCATTTAAATGTAGCTGCTGCCAATTGCTTTTGGGCGAACAAATTGCCTTAAGTCTTAGATTTAGCAGGCACAGCAATCATGCACTGCCACAATTTTAACTAAATAACTTGAGTAAGTCACGTAATTAAGTTGCCGGAATGAGTTTCATTTAGCTATTGGCAACGAAAAGAAACATCTTTGGGGCTGATTATTTTATGCTTTGAATGCAAAAATTTAAAGTTTAAATACTTTCAAATACTTCTTTAAACCTTTTTTAAAACCCTTGATTCACAATGTGAGTCATTTTCTCAAAAACAGTGATTAGCATCAGGCATGGTGCTGTAAACAGACAACTCTATCACAGCAAAGGATATGAAAGAAGGGCCAATTAACAGGCAGGAGCACATGAAAGGGTTTTCTTAAGCTCACACACGCAGAGGACTGAAGGTAGAGAGATAGCTGGACTAGTCTTGTAGGAACACACATATAAGCACAATGTATGCACTAATCTACAAGAAAAGGTTTACTATACACAACTATTAACTATCTACACAGAGAATTGAGCCTTACCTTATTCTGTTAGAAGCACATAACACTCTAAATCTACTGTACCTTTAGATCTAAAAAAGATATAGAGCCCACTCAAACCCAAAGCCCACATAGAAACATGTTCTTTACCTCACTGAAAGATAAAGAACTGTAAAACGAGAGCACTCCCATCTTTATGGAAAAAAAGGCAGAGACAGAAAGAGAGATATGAGAAAAACGGAAACAATACAAGTAAGGAAGGGAAGGAAAAACACAGTGAAACGGCAAGTTAAGAGGAGACAGGCTGAAATTGTAGTTTTTGCCTCTGAAAGTGAGAGTAAAGAAGAAATAAGGAGAGTTTAACACAGGTGCTATTTTGGGGAATGTCTAGATGGAGAAGATAATACAGTGATAATCCAGACCGTGCTGTAAGTACCTTGGCAAAGTTGATGGTGCGTGTTGGGGTCCGCGGGGCGCGGATTGTGTTTATGCCTTTACCCTTGGTGTGGGCAAGGTTGCCTGCGAAATAAACAAAGAGGAGATAATGTATGAGAATCAGTTAACACAAATTGCCCTAAGTCACCAGAGGGCAGTTAGTCATACATCTAGACATCAAATGCAGACACAAAGCTGTATGCAAATTTTTATTAGTTAAAAAAATAACAACAACAACAACAACAAAAGTATGTTAATGAGGAAACAGCAGGAGTTGTAAAAGAAATCAAATGAATGTCAACCAGTGTAAATTGCTTGAATCTGGAAACCAAGCGCAAGAGGCAATATTATTGATATTTAAAGCTTTTATAAATAAACTTCATGGAGCAGTTAAAAGAATAATTCAGCCCTCTTCCATTTCCTCTCAGGTATTAGTGCTGATGAGGTCAGCAGGAACGACCCCACACACAGTGAAGGAACACCAAGGCTCGATAAGGCAGCTTTAGGACTACATTAAAGAATGATTAGGTGATTATGGGTTCGGTGATTAGATTTCGAAAGAGCTGGCAGCGTCCTCTGCCAACAAAGGGTACTCACTCTGCAAAGGCCAGCTTTTCACAACAAAAGTCTGGCAGCCAGGAGGGGTAAACCTCGCTGAAAAGAGTAAAAGTGGCCAGTCGTTTTGCTTTCAGTTGTATTTAGTGTGATGGAAAATAGCTTTGATAATTAATTGTTTGGTTGTAATACATGAATAAACTCTGTTATCATTATTAATATCATTATTAATATTAGTATTATTAGCAGTTGTGGTAGTAATGTTAATAGTAGCCGCAGCAGTAGTTGTGGCCCTAGTGGTAGTAATAGTTATTGTAGTAGTAGTAATTGTATTTGTAGTATAAATTAGCATTACCATTGGTATTAGTATTGATAGATTGACATAATCAATCATTCAGTGCAATCCTAAAATCAAAGGTATTCAATATATTGAAAACTCCCCGAACTCCAACACTTTAACAGCAGAAAAATAAAAAAGATAGTATAAGATGGGATTTAATGGGAGTTAACATGATCGAACTAAACAGATCTTTTACTGTTAAGTTGTTTCAGTTTTTTGCTTTGTGGAAAAAAAGAGCAGGTATCCAGTTCACCTGTTTTGGTGAGAGGATGGGTGACAAGTTTGCGAATGAGTTCGTTCTCCGACGACCTCAGCAGCAGAACGATGTCGGCTGGCAGCGTGTCTCGATTCTTGGCCAAGAAGCCTCCGGCGTTGTAAATCACCTGGGAGTTTGGGAGAGAGGGAACATACTTATGTGAGGGCCTGACACGTATTGATTAGCTTCGGGTGATAATAAAATCTTTCAGCTTTGAGCGGACAGACTGACACAGTAATTACCTTTCCAGCGTAGTGGTGAATACCAAAGCCGAGGTCTACCCTCTTTGGTCTCCAGAAGGTTTTGGTCTTCAGATTGTCTTCAAACTTCTCTAAAATAACAAGGTGCACATCAGTTAATTATCTTCACAATCACCTGAGACTGTTAGATAAACAAGACTGGATGACAGGATAATTTTTAAAAACCACATGTTCTTTAATTTCACAAGAACATAATACTTGCTTTTCTGGTTCTCACCTGTTCATTTAGATATGAAATTTCTGACTCCAAATGAGTCCACAAATATAACCACTCATTCTGATGTCCTTTTACTCAAGATGTTTCAACTTTGAGAGAGAGAGAGCTGTTATTGATGTTCATATTATTAGTTAGTCCTTGTTCTGCCATAATGACTAGTATATATATGAATTTACAGTGTGGGTGATGGTAGACAGAAGGTTAATGAAATGGGCTTGTGACCCGTTTCATTACCAGTTTGAATCACGAACTATCTAGGAAAATCTTGATGGGGAAATGAAGAAGGAACGCTATTCCACTGAACAAGGCACTCGTTGTTCTCTATCGTTCCAGTGGGGCTGCAGAAAGACGTGTGTGGCTCTGGATGTTCACACCAGGGAGCAAGTGTAGCACCTTGGTGTGAATATGTGTGAATATATGTGAGTACGAAGAAAGGTGTTACTGCAAAAGAGCAAGCATGCCCGGTCAACCGTCCCTGGACAAATCAAGGTCAAAAATCGCTAAAATCCACCGTAACACAGAATTCCTCCTACTTACCTACAAGTGTCTGGTCAGTGGCCTGTGGGAAGCGGCTCTCTTCGTCCAGCAGTGAGAGCATGCCCATAGGTTTCTGCAGGAACAAGTCCAGGAGGGGCCGGTTGTCCTCATACTCGATCATCCGAGCGTCCACTTCCTCGTTAAGGTACTCGTCCTGTATGGCAGGGAGAAGGAGCGCAAATTAAAAAAGTGGAATTTCTTTTGGAAGGAGTTCACCTGGGAGCATCGTCAATGCATTAAAGGCGTCTTATGTAAGATTTCCACTTTAATCTAGCTGACAAGACTCTCACTACATCTACAGAACTTATAATCTGTTCATTCCCCACCTCCAGCCAGCTCCACCAAAGATGGGTATTACAAAATATGGTGGAGGACCAGTCTGTAGCAAAACCCTGGTATGTCTCCCAAATAAGCTTTGATAGATCAAAAACAGAAATAAACATTGACAGTGCTACTGAACGACGGAGGAACCTGAGACAGATCACAGGAATGAAAACTGATGTCAAGTTGGCTGTTTCTCCCCCAAGCAGGTAAACATAATTTACATTAGCCAACATCTGCTAGCTATTGCTACCTGAGGAACTGGTCTACAAACTTGATGTAATACTTCATTGCCACTACTCTGAGCACAGCTGGGTTTGATAAAGGCAAAGCCCAGATGGTTCGTAACATGTTTCCATTGAATACAGAGCTGACAGGGCCGGTAATGTTTCTTGCTAGGCTTCACTGATGTAGCAGCAGGATTTGTCTGTTCCACTAACTGTTGTTTACCAAGTTGCTTGGGAATCATAAAACAAAATTATGAACCAAGGACTTGGATTTGGTGCAGTTTTATGTTGTTTTGCGTTTTCCCTCGGTGTTTGAATGTCAAATATTTATTATGTTACAAAAATGATGTGCACTTGGCTGTACTGCCTGCCACTTCAGGAAAATACACTTAGCTTTATTCCTTTTGTGTTAAGCATTTAAAAGCCCAAACTTAGAATAAGAAAGAAACTGGATATCATCAGTTTGATATCAACTGGTGATATCCAAAGTTATATATACAAAGCTAAAGCCAGAATTTGTTGCCTGTCATTGTGGCAACACACTCCTCCTCCCTTTCAGATAGCTCTGGGCTTAAGGGCAGGGTGAGCTTAGTACTCCTCTTTATATTGAGCTAACCTGATCACATCAGGTTGACTGACTCTGAAAGGTCTTAGCATGACTCAGCAACATTAACAGAGACACAGAGGGAAAAGACTCCCAGAGGAAAAAGAACACAATGGGCTTAAAAAAAAAAAAACATTAAACCAACATTATTATGCTAGTATGAACTACACACAGTGAGGTAAACAAGCAATATTAAGATATCTGCATGGAATAATGCAGATCCACAGGCACAATATGCAAGCAACATCTGTAGACACATACTTAAGGCATAAATACAGATAAATTCATGATAATTTGAAGTGAAGCAGAACCTTTAAAATACAGCAATCTTACTTCAGATCTGCTTTATTGTATATATGCCAGTAATGCTCCTGAAATAGCAGAAATAGAGGCAGAAATACAGCAAAGTTCCAGTGTAAGAACAAGAAAAACATAATGGCATCAGCTCCTAAAAACAAAACAAAACAAAACAAACAAACAAAAAAAACAAAAACAGGATAGAAACTGGCATATCACTCCTTTCACTTTATATTCATGTCCAACTCTATAAAATGAAGTCTTCTAGTGACAGTTCAATAACTGAAGTGAGTAATGCATTTTCATCTGCCACAGTTGGATAATTTCAGGTTACATGATTGATATCAATCACATAGCATGCTACAACCCTATTTTGCACTGCATCTATACAGTGCGCTGTAGGACAGCTGTATTTCTGGGCCTATTGCCAACTGTGCCCAAGAGTGAGTTTAAGTCCTACACTAACTGTCTTCAACTCCTAATTGACCCTCGTTGGGGATGATTTATAGTGCCTCTCCATGGGTGAGACTAAATCATTTAACATTAGCAAACCATTTTCTGCCCCTGAGGCAAAACACACCCACGAGACCATATAACAGGAGAATCACGAACCCCATTCTCCCGTAAATAAAGACAGCAGCATATTTTACCCTTGCCAACTCACTTAAAGCACGAGGTGACAAATGATGACATGTTATCACCATTTAGATGGAAATGAGCTAGTATCAAGGTGAAAAGTGCATGAAAAATACTTTCCCAAAGGTACCTGAAGTACTCAGAAAATTCAGATGATTTCAGTGATAGATTGGCTAAATAATGACAGGACTGCAGGGGCATTAATGTACCTGCTCCCATGCGAAAATGTGTTGATTGAAGTAAAACTGTATCTGCTCGTTGGCGATGTTGATGCAGAGCTGCTCAAAGGAGTTCTTCTTGAAGTTCTCGAAACCGAAGATGTCCAGGATGCCGATGTTCAATCCCTTGTCGTCCTCGCTGGCAGTGAGAGAAAGAATGAAAGGTCAGACAAGCAGAAACAGAAACAGAAGCACTAATAAAAACAGAAAATTAGGGATGCACCCTATCCGCAATTTTATAATCTGGACAGATCCTGGATCCAGCACTGAAGACCTGCCCAGAACCAGATCCAGATTCCGGATCCCAGAAGTAGTTAAATAAATAGAATAATCAAATATTATTGGAATAAGTATAATTGCTTTTTTTGAGTAGAAACTCCACGTATAAAATAGCAGTAGCAATGTCAGCAGCCTTTTACCTTGAAACACTGCCACATGGAGCTTTTTTGTTGCCTCCACTTTCATTGGTGGCCACTGACCACTGATAAGATCCAGATTGTTGTCAGATTGTTATTCGTGTTTTAAGGATTCAGGATTCCAGATCAGGAGCCACTGAAAATTCCAGTTTTCCATGCTTTCTAGACAAGTGTGGGTAACTTCATAAGATGACCTCGTTCATGCATTCATGGCATCTAACCAAGCCACGTCACACTTCGCTTCATCATCTCACCCCAGGTGGCTGTCGGGCCGGAGCAGGGTGTTGATGCGGTTGACGATCCAGCTGAAGAGACGGCCGTAGAGCGCTTTGCCCATGGCGTCCCTCACCTCCGCTGCCTTTTCCACAGTGTTGGATCTGACGATGGTCTCGCCTCGGGCCACCACACAGTGGGAGGTCAGGGCTTCCTGGAGCTCGTCTGAGCGGATGCACAGCAGTGATGCCACTGGAGGGACATGAAATGACAGATGACATGAAACTTTAAATTCCAAAATTGTGGCAGTAAATATAAACGTGCATCCTCAACTGTCCACAATTCAGATGGGAACATTATGTGACCACAGAAAAGGAACATGCCGGGGCTGAAAGTAAATCACTTAATGATAAATACTTAAACATGATTCTTTGCTTCTTCATTGCATTGCACATCATTGGAGCCCAAATATACACGTACAGAGACAAATATGTCCTGTTTTGACAAACAACCATAAAACATGGGATTTATTATTCATGAAAAGACATATGGCTTGTTCTGGGTCCACAACCAATAAAGTACGATAAGCGAGGAAAGTCTAGCATTGTCTGGTGTAACACTAATGCTCTCCTGCTCATCCATCATATCTAACAGATAAACCTGATCTAGACAGCTCTGTAAACTACCTGGGAGAACAAACATTCATATTTAGAAGGCATAATAACTGAGGACAACAACGTCTTGATGTTATGTCTTGTAAACTGGGTCTCTTGCAAATAGGTTTTGAAATTATGTTCCCTCAAGCACAGTTGTAGCATGTTTATTCTGATTTATAATTCATCTTGGCACAATGTGTTCAGCTATTTATCTCCACTGCGGGTTAGTCCACCTTGAGCTCTCTGCAGACGTAATGGAGAACAGCAGAAGTGTGTGTGTGTGTGTGTGTGTGTGTGTGTGTGTAGGGGGTGAGCAGAGAGGAATCAGAGTCATGTTAGATTTCACGTCATCACACACTCGAGTATAACTGTGTTTCTGTCTCACCGTTCTCCAGGACAGAAATGTTGGAGATGTTGCTCTTGTCTGTTTGGTGCTCGGAGGCAACCGGCGAAAACTCGATGTCGCCGGAGTTAAGGATGGCAGCCAGACTGCTGTAAACACTGCCCAGTTCCTGTTGGAAAGACAGACAGAAGTGGACTGTTGCGAATCCAAGGGGGAGAAACAGGTTATGTATTATGACTACCTTAGTGATCCTGTGCATGTGTAGCTCTTACGTATTGATCAGTGTTTTGGTGATGCATTACAAAGAAACACGTTAAAGTAGCCTACTCAGAGTACATTTTTGCAGTACCTTGTGACCTATGGCATTAGAGTTTCAATTAAAGTGATCACTTTTTTTCAAGTAACGGTTTTCAAATAAGAAAACCGTCACTCTGCATTATTATTTATCCTGACTCTTTTGTTGCTGCAAAAAACAAACAAAATTAAAATCCCCAGCTGTTGTTTCTGGTATCAAACAATTTAATAAAGAACTGTAAAGGAGCTATTCTATTTTTAGTAAAAAAAAAAAAAAAAAGTTCAGATTTACTGCTTTAATCCAGCTTTCGTTCAGCAGTTTGATTTTCACGAGTCTGTCTGTTTGATTTTTCTGATGCTACTGGTACATGTCACGTCCTGTTGTCACCAAACTGAGAGAGATGTTCACAGACCAGTAGCTGGCAAGCCTTCTCCTCATGGGCAGCTGCTGTCTCAAAGCTATGTTTCAAAATAGATTAAACTGCATCAAAGATAAACTTTATACCCGCTCTGTGATTTCATGCAAGACAAGAAGTTGAAAAGGAGGCAGTTCCTCCAGCACTGCCAGGCGATTACAGGATAAGTGCTATTGACGTGCAGATCCCAGAGGCAATCAGTTCTCTGGGCCTCATTAGCCTCGACAATGCCAACGGCTGGCTGCCTACATGTGCCTATAACATCACGCTGCACCATGAGCCGTACAGTGACCCTTGGTACCTGCTCTTTCACTGCATTTCTGAAGCTTATGATTACTGTTTGAGGATTAGACTGCTTAAAGCACGCTCATTACATATGTTTATTAGTTAGAAAGTGGTTATTATACTCTGTCATTCCTCATTAAGGAATTTCTCTGCTCACAGTGCAAAAAATCTCCATCTTTTACAAGTCATTTAGACTCATATTCTGTGTTAAAATCTAAACAAGACAAAAAAAAAAACTTTCTAGTGGAATGAGATAATCCCTTTTGTTTCCAATGCAGTTTCACTTGTTTCAGGAATTTTTCTAAGAATGAATATTTCAAAACAAGGCAGAATAAGGCAGATCAACCAGAAAATGACACTTGATTCAAGAAAATACTGGAAACAAGTTGATAAGCATTGGAAATAAGTGGGATTATCACATCCTACATGCAAATTCTTTCCACTTGTTTTAAGAAAAACAAGATTTTAAGACCATAATATGGGATTAAATGACTTTTTAAGATTGACATTTTCTGTAGCGCAGACATTAAGCAGAAGACACTGGGTGACTGTGTTTGGTTCTATGTTGGTACTATACTGTATGTGTGTGCTCATATCTGTATATATGTGTAAGTATATGTGTGTGTTTGTCTGTGTGACAGCATGCATGCACTTGTACATGCATGTGTGCAAATGTCAAGTATATACACATGCATGTGCGTGTCTGCCCGAATGCAAGGATCAAGGTTATGCTGAACCTCGTGGGTAGGCCTCTTTCAGCTCTATAACCAGTAATTAATGCAGTGGTCTGTACCTCCAGGGTAAATCCAATGACTTTGAAACACTGCTCCACTGCATCAAACTGCTCCTTGTAAAAGGCGTTGCTCACTATGTCAGGCCCTAATTTAATGTGCTCGTTACACAGATACCTGGAGGACAAAAAGAAACACAAATAAGATCAGGATTGGGGGTCTTGGAGAGTAGGGGTTGCCTCCGTGAGCAGGACATATGAGAAGGTTAAAGAACGTCAGGCCTACTTGGGCGTTTTGCTGTCTGAGAGCTTGTAGTGGGCTAGTTTCTTCCTGTCGGCCAGACCAGCGTAAATGTAGTAGAAGATGTGGAAGTTCCTCTCTCCTCTGTGGAGACACAAAAGCACTCTAATTCAGGTATTAGGACATTTGATGGTTAATAATGTTGCTATTTTGCAGAATATCAAACCTGTTCTGCTAATGTGAGACAATGACCAGGGATAAAAACAGGCAAAAAAACATCAAAATGTCAAGACTTCTTTGATTTTATCTGTTTGTCTTTTGCCATATTGATGTAGCAGAAATTATAAAATCAATGCTTTGATGTTTTGCTACTATAAGACAACGACCAGAGAAGAAAAACAACAGGTAATAAACATCAGAATGCCAAGGCGTCTTTGTAACATAATGTTTTTTGGAAAAATAAAGATTGGCCTCATCAGATATCCCACCAGAAATGCCATTCAATGGCAGCCCGAAGAAAAGTGTAGCTGCACACAACACTTGCAGCCAATTCAAACCCTCTGCCCTCTGTGTCTGATTTCTAATGGAATACTCAAGTCTGCCTTTGAAGTTCCAATAAGGACACTTGCAGGACCGCAATCTTTGATCAAACAGGAAATAAGCTAGCTCCTCCACTTGACCCTGTGTGCTCCCCAGACACGTGATAAAAAAAAAGATGGATTGACTGAATTGCAAGGTGAAGGCAAATGCCAGCCGCTTCAGATGGAGGGGTAAAGGAGAAAGAGAGAGAGAGAGACAGAGAAGAAGAGAGAGAGAGTCTATTACGCACTGATCCCTGGCCAACAGCCTGAAAAAATAACCCTTGTGGCCGTATTCTTTCAGAAAACAGCTATGAATGTCAGTGTCAAATGAAGGACATGTCAGTGTTACATCCTCATAAATATTCATGAGGTCGCTTACGTCATATGAGAACTTTACAAGACAGAAAGAAGGAAAGCGATTTTATTTACGCAGCCTGGTAGATGACTCTGGATTTCTCCAGCAGGTACTCGGAAATCTGCGCTCCCACCACCGTCCCTCCGCAGGTGAACTTCATCTCCAGGTACTTGCCGAAGCGGCTGGAGTTGTCATTGATGACAGTGCAGGCGTTCCCGAATGCCTCCACCAAGTTGTTGACCAGCAGGATTTTCTCCTGGAGCGTCCGATTATTGGCCTGAATAAAACATTAGATACAGAGAGGCCCTGATTTAATAAAGCCTTCAATGTGTGCAAACAATTTAGTGCGTGTGAAACCAACAACATAAGTGATTGTTTTGGTAAATCTGGGCTTAAGTGCATTCCTGGAGCCAATGCAGCCTTACAAGTTTAAGTATGTTGAAACAAGGCAAAATGAGGCAGATCAGCCCACTAACATTAAGACAATGACACCTGATGCAAGTAAATTCTGAAAAGAAGTTGATTAGCATTGAAAACAAATGGGATTATCTCATCCCACTGGCAGATTTTTTTTTAAGAAAACGATTTTTAACACTGAATATGAGACTAAAGAAGATTTTTACAGTGTAAGTAACTGGGCAATATAGTGGCGCAAAGATGCTTTAGAGAGAAAATGATATATGACTTTTTGCCTCCTGCTGTTCAGTTCCTATCAGCAAATATCAAAAGTGACACCGCCAGTGCTTATTTCAGTGCCCCATTCATTGGGAAATCCAAAAAGTGAATTGAAGCGCTTCAAATATCTTTTCAATTAGGTTGTCAAATCATGACTGTCTCCAGCTGGGGCCTCAAACCAGCTGATCAGAGGATGCTCAAATTGCTTTGACTCTATATTTTAGGCAGTGAGCTAATTTCCTTCTCTACAGTGTGTTGGAAAGGGCTCGGTGTTTTGGTCAGGACCCACAGCTGTTGATGGCATGGAAACTATTACTCTGCACATGCAGGATGGTCTTCTTTTAATCTTATACAATAAAAAAGTACGATGCAAGTTGGTAGGAGTGTAAGTTAAAGTGAGCAACAAAACAAAACTAGAGAAATTAGAGAAACAGAGGGAAACTTCATATACTATACTTATTTTCATACTATTATATTCCATTTCTATCAGACTTATTCTTATTTAATATAGGGTAATATAGGAGTTTTTATATACATAGCCAACACACCAGTGTTTTTTTTTTTTGTTTTTTTTTTTAAGTTATGCCTGTTTTTTGTCATGTAGGCTATGTGAACTACTGTAACAAAAGAATTTCTCTGCGGGGATAAATAAAGTTCAAAACAAATACAGCAAACAAATTACCACATATTAATAATGTGCACTATCTTGCATTATTTTCTGGATTTTTTTTTCAGGACAGGACGGTCTTTCGAACCATAAGGCCACCCAACCACATTAACACACTGCGGTTCTACTCCCTGTGTGATTCTGAAATGCCTCCACACCGTCGGCATTTGGCAGATTATTCATCGTGTGAAGCAGTTTTCTGATTACTTTGCAGTCATAAATATCTCTTTTGTGGTTTTTAAATAGGAGGGCTGTTTCAATGCCCGCGTTGCACTTTTGGAAGCTTATGACTCACCTTCCCAAGAACCGTCAGCTGCTGCACCAACAGATGAGCACTCTCCGTTTTCCCTGCTCCACTTTCCCCACTGATCACTATGCACTGTACACAGAAAGTCACAGAAATAGCTGCTGAGTCATCTCAAGTATACAATAGCAGTAGAATTAATAATAGTACTGATGAGCCTACCAATATTAATCCTAATCCTCCTGCTAATCCTGCCACTGCTACTATTACTACGACTGCCACTAGTGCTTCTACTATTAATACTACCACTACTGCCGATAATATGGCTGTATATCTTTGGCTTAACAGAGATTCAGCTTGATTCCTCAGTTGGCGATCTGATTTAAGAATGAGTTTTTTATATTTTGTTTGAACGTTTCAGTTCAATTTGAATTTGTAAACAATGATTTGATTCAGCACGTTAACCAAAATTTCTGTTAAATAAATAAGTTTTTCTTATCATATGAACAAAAATCTGACAGCAGAATTACTTAAGCATTGGCTATTAAAAAAAAGTTAATTGACAAAAAATATCCATAATATCATATCAATGTTAGGTAATTTTGTTTTTAAGAATTGTGAATAACTTGATTCAAAGCTTTCCATATCAATTGAGACCTATGTCAGACTGATTCACTCTGTTTGTTTCTTTTAGTTTTATGTGCATTTGAATCTGTCGAAATTATAATGGCTACACTCCTAACTGAAAAGAATAATAACAGCAACAATCAAAGTAAAGTTACAGTCCTCTAAAAAGAACTATTGATTCTGACGGCTTGTTGAGGCAGACTAAGAAACCATGTTGGGCTTTCAAGAATCAAATCAACAACACCAAGAGTATGAAAACAAGTTCAGTTAAATGAAACTTCTTTGCTCTGAGTATTCTGTAATAAACAGTTGAAACCAGAAGCTCTGAACACCACATTACCTGGTCTGCATTGTATGACACCATGGACTGGTAGGCAATGTCAGCCACAGCAAAGATGTGCGGTGGATTCGCTGTACGCTTCGCTCCGATGTACATCTTAGTGTACTGTGAAGAAAGGAGCGTTGAGGATATCACAATTTACTAATCACAAAAGTTTTTATGAACAATTAAAAAAGGGAGATTACAAAACTCATGTGCGCTCACAGAGATTTCTCCTGCATAAACACTTCTATTCCCAAAAGCTTTTTTGTGACCCTACAATATATTAGATTTTTGTTCAGAAAGGGAAAAAAAAAGAAAAATAATGACAAACTTGAAGCAAAGAAAAACATGATGATTGATAGGAAAATAGAGCCAGTGAAGTATGAAGGCAGGGAATGAGGGGCAGTGTGTGCGTGTGTGTGTGTGTGTGTGTGTGTGTGTGTGTGTGTGTGTTTGTGTGGGAAGGTGAGGCTAAATGGAACGCAGCAGACTGCGAACAACTGCGGAGGCACTAATGAGATGTGGTTGGGTTACATTATTGACAAAATGTACGAGCGCACATGCGTGAACACACAAGGAAACACACACACACACACACACACACACATACACACGCGTGTGTGAGCCTTTCCACAGACCTGCGGAGTGTAGATCTCCATTTTATGGAAGGGATTGACGGCGATGAGGATGTCTCCCACATACGTGTATATCTGATCCCTTCCATAGCGACTCTGAAGCTGCTCTGTGACGGTATTCTGAGGAAAAAGTAGCAATCAAGATTCATTTTCCAGACACCAAATGGCTTTTTAATATGTTTTCAGGCAAGCAAGCCATAAATGAGTAACTAGATCATCATCAGAATAATATTAAGAGATAAAAATGAAATCATTATTACAACCCAAATGTACTTTAGCTTATGTCTCGCCTCAAGTCAAGGCCCATGAGGACTCGAACATCAATGTATTATCTTCATGTCAAATGGTGATTAATTTCCCTGTCTCCCCGCTGCCCAGACAGGTACATCAGCGACAGCGGGGCAGCACTGCCTCCCTCATACTGCAAAGCTTCTCATCTTGAAGGATGGTTAGAAATATCCGCTGGCAACTGAGACTGCTTGTATCATTCAATACGTCAATGGAGCGCTCAGATTTGATAAATTGCTCTAAATGCAATTTGTACAAAGGATGCCGCCGTGTTTTTCTCACTCCGTTCATTCATCCAGCCAACATGGGGGGTGTTTGGGAAGAATTAAGGCTGAATTCTCTAGTTAGCAGTGAGAACAGCATATTTGCCTTACACAAAAAATATCAAATATCAACTGATATGGGGGGGCTAATCTTGAATTTCTTACCTCGTCGAGAACTTCTAAGGTGGCGAGGTCGTCCACCTCATCTGGGGCAATCTGTGTCTTCATATGGCTGCCTTTTTTAGTGTGGATGCGCTCATGCCTGGGATTCACAGGACGAACAACCAGAAGTCTTTTACTGAGCAATGTATGTTTATAAGTACATCACTTAATAAGTAAAGCAGCGATTTGAGCTTTTAGTCAGGGAATGAGCTGGGATGGAATGAGCGATTCTGCTAAAAGTATTTGGTGAAACACAGCGGTAAGGCTCTTCACTCTTAAAATAATACAGCCCGATATAGCCTAAATATAATCAAAATTCAGCCAGATAATACACCAGAGAAAATATGCTGAACAACTAGGCCCACTAGTATGCAATCTCCTCTCCTCTTCCCGCCCTCCCTCCTCTTTCTTTTCCCTTTCCCAGGCCAGTGCTACACAGTGGTTTTTCCAGGTGTAGAGAGCCTGAAGCTGACGATAATAAAGTTCAACCAGATCTTAATCGACCTTAATCTGCCTGACCCTTGATCCTGAAATGTTCTTTGTTTCATTGGGCGCCACAAAGGCATGAACATCTCTCCTTTCTGGCCTTCTCATAGACCAGGTCATTCAAGATGTGATGGATGCTTACGTTTGGATGCTTTGCATTGGAGGAAAAACTAAGCTGTGTGGCTGCCATCCTCCAGCATATTTCAGTCGACAAGCAAAGTCAAAGTCAGTCAAAGATTTATCAGTATTTGGCTGGTGGCTGACTGCAACCAACCTCTGAAGTGAAGTTTGGATTACATTGTTACTGCTGTGGTGGGTTCATTAAGAAGTTTATGACCCTGGTTACACTACAACAAATGTTAGCACAATATAAAAGACAAGGGGTGGGTAACAACAAAATGACTGATGAGGCAGACAACAATGGAGACAATGTTAAACAATGTTAGGGAGGTGGCAGGGAAATCTAAAATCAGTCCATGTAGTTGATTGCAAATACATGTGATCACAACTACAGCAAAAGCCAGTGATCATCTACTCCTACTGTGGCACAAAGGTGTGGGCATCTGTTACCTTTCATTACCGTCTGCGCTTCTGTCTGTCTTTCCATGATGGCTTAAATGACAGAAATAGCATTAGCATTGCAAAAACTGAACTGTCAAAGTGGCATCTACAGTAAAAAAAAAAAAAAAAAAAATCAAAGGGGAGATCTAGTATCTGGGCCAACATTTTGTCTTACGACACACACTGTACAGCCTCAAGAGATGCTGGTCGAGGACTGAACTGTTTATGTGAAGGTGACGGGGCTGTAAAACATCCAGTAAGGGACTAATTTGGATTACTGTCTGCATCCAGACGCAGAGCTAAGCTGCTGCCTACCACATTAAACCCACTGACAGGCAGTCTTGCAACCTTTAAGTTACTCCCAGAGATTTGTGAGGATTCACTGCTCTTGCTACTAGACAAATAATAGAGGCACAGGAGGACGACTACTTGTGGTGTTTATGTGATAAAGCAATTTCACCTCCTACTATGACAACTACTATTACAACTACTGCAAATATTATTGCACTCTATGTCAAATTCCCTGACTTTCCATGACTAAAATGTGGAGTTTCCATAACCTATGATGCTTTTTACTGTTTGTTTGTTTGTTCTTTTTTCACTGACCAAAATTTTGAACACAGATTACAAATGAACATAACATGATTCACAATGAAAAATAAACACTTGACACTTGATGAGGGACTACTTATTGATTTTTTTCAAAATGAGGCTAGTGAAATTCCATGATATTCCATGACTTCCCCCACAAATAGACTTTTCAAAATTCCATGACTTTTCGGATATTCCATGACCTGTGGGAACACTGAACGCATTATAGCAACTTCTGCCATTATACAGATTATAAGCGAAAATGTATGATACTGTTTTACACTGGCCCTTATGAAGGAAACATACAGTGGCACTGCTTTCTATATCATTGGCTATTACATGCAGTTGAGATGGTACCTTGTTTTTTCAATAACTCCTATTTGCTGGTTGAGATCAATAAGTTCCATCAATTGTTTCTGAAGAATTTTCTCTCTGCCGACGATCTGTTTGATGAACACATGCTGGAGCAGGTCAAGCACATTTGGTCTTAGCTCAAAGTCCTTAATCAGACATCTGCAGGTCAGAAAAGCAAAAGGTAGAGGAGGTCTTGGTTGGCAAGAATTTTCTGCAATGAATGTTTTGGATTTATATTCAAAGTGCATGTGGTTATGTATCATCAATCTAAAGATTTATCACTCAGTTAATACAGTTAATCACTGAGGCAGTGTTTACATTGTGGAGAGTGAAAACACACAAAGATGCATGCACACACCCACGCACACGACTACAAAGACAAATATGCATGCACACATCTATGCATGCACAGCATCCTCTGCACTCACTTGCAGATGAAGTCATTAAAGTTGTCTGACCACAGCTCTGGTTGGTGGAGAGTAGGGGGAGGATTTCTGTTAAGGTAGAAATGGAAAAGATAAATGGAAAGATAAGATGAGATGGGATTTGCGCAGACATGTGGGGGAGAACAAAGGCCGACGCTTAGAGGGGGACGATGGAGTGAAATCTTAACACTGGAGCTATTTTTCATCTAAGACATCCAGAGACATTTTGTGCTACCGCTACAAACTCACGATATGAGGCAATAACAAACAACCTTCCGTCTTTGCAACTGTGTGGCATTGATATAAATAATTTATTGACAAAAAAGCAACTGTAGGTAAAATTCAACACCAAACAAACCTGTCAGACATTATAATCCATTGAAGCACTATATTCAACATTTTACCCCATATTCTAATTCCTGATAGCGAGAGCAAATGTTTGCTTTGGGCTGGCATATGGTTTTTCCTTTAACAAGACAACTGAGACAGACAAACACTGGTAAGGGATCAAGGTTAACAAGGCCCCACAGCTGAGGAACAATAGTGCTAATTTGCTGTATTTCCTGGTCCTGCTTTAAGTACCTCCTCAAGTGGTTGAGGAGTCAATACTGCCTTGCTAATGCACTGGGCCTTTTTCGCATTGGCTCTGACAGCGATTAATTGGTCTAATGAGAGGGCATACATCTCCTGTTTATCACACCGCACACCCCATATAGACAGTGAATGCATCAGACATTTAAATGGAGTCTGTTCTGCTAATGCTCAGACTATTAAAAGTGTTTTTCTTATCCGGGAGACAAACAGGGTCTTGTGAAGATGACTTGGGGAGGGGAGCAGTCACACATTAGCTTTCCAACTCATGCTACTATTCAGAATGTTTAATGCCCTGTGCACGAGGATACATTTTAATTTCAACATCCTATTTATAGACATACCCTTCTTATTTGTGTATACTTTCAATTCTTACTGTGTGCAATGCAAATGTGAGACTTAATCTCCTCACTGGCCTATATTGGCTGATAACGATCAGCTCTTTACACACCTGCATAGTTATGTATTTAGGAGAACCCTTTAGCCTTTAACCTGCTCCAAAGTGTATTTCTGACATTTGAGCTGGTGTTTCACTGCATACCCCTCTGTCTTGCCATGTCAGCAACACTCTGTGTGTCTGTGTGAGTCTGTCTTTGAGGATGGCAGACGGACAGAAAAGAAAGTGTGAGAGAACCTTACTTGCATAGGCTGTTTTCACTTTGTCTTATGGACTGTCCTTAGTGTTCAGAATGAGTTTTGACAGTAGTATCACAGAGTTATTATTTTACATAGATTGGCAGCTTCCCTTCAACCAAATCAAAAAATAAGGGTAGTTAATTTAAGGAGCAATGTGCTCTGAAAATATTTTCTTTCTGCCCACACTGTTTTTGCATTGTAAACATCTTGGATTCGCCAAAATAGATTAAATAAGGCACATCTACGCAAAAATGGCTCAGCTAGCTTGGTTTTGGTGTAAATATCACATTGCAATGTTTTCTGGAAATTTATCAGAGTAGTTCTGAACCTTTTGAGATTTCAGAAACAGGGCAGGGTGTGGTGGCTAATGGCTAACGTAGGCTGATGTCGTTAGCTTAACGCAACTAGTGTGAAAACTGGCAATATTAAATATAAGACAACCTCGACTGTCCCTCTCATCTTTATTGCTGATACACTTTTTATTGTTACTATAAAGCACTTTGAATTACCTTTGTGTATGAATTGTGCTATATAAATAAAGTTGCCTTGCCTTGCCTTGTCAGTGTAGCTGTTAGCTTGTTGTGGTTGAGTACAATTAGTTTTATATGAGCTTAATGCATTGGCGAGCACTGATAGAGAACAGTGGACTATAAGTTCGAGGTGCCCTGATATACAATTTTAACAGACACCCTCCAGCCAGTCAAAATTAAGTATTCGCAGTGGCCATGATGGTATAATGATGGATAAAAAAGACATTTAGGCCAAGTAAGGAACTGACTGAAATGATTTGATTCTAATGAGTGATTCACATGACATGATTAAAATGAGTGCCGTCCTCTACCGTCATCTGTTTCTATTTCAGGCCAGCCTAAATTAAACAAGATGGAGTGTAGTTTAATTGATGCCCTTAGCATGGCTTTTCTGTGAGCGCCCGATGAATGAGTCTGGAGTAGTGAGAGAGGCGAAGTGAGGAGTGTGAACAGAGACCCCGAAGCCCTGGTAACAGCAGTCACATAGATTGTGAAAAAGCTGTGTGATAGCTCCTGTGCAGCATGACCCCCCTGAGCGAAAAACACAGGACAGCTATGACAGAGGAATGGCCTTTGTGTGTGTGTGTGTGTGTGTGGTTATACGTGTGTCTATGCTATTTCATATAAATCGGTATTTGAAAGAGAAAAGGTGGTTTTATGTGTAAAATTAGAGATGCATGTAAGTGTTTGTGTTTATGTGCATGTGTGTGTTTGTATCTGTTTCTATGTGTTTGTGTGTGTGTGTGTGAGGGGGGCACACACTGTTCCAGGGCAGTGATAGACAGAGTGCTAATGCTGTTGACATGACAGCAATGATACTGTAAGTGCTTATGCAGCTCTCAGAGCCAAACCGGGAGAGAGTAAACAATTACTTTTCACCTTCAGCCCACGGTACACACAGATGAGAAAAAAGGGGGCGCCTACACTCTCAGCTTCCCCCGCAAAATGAACGGGATCACGGCCAGCAGGGGAGTGGTTTGATAGCTAAGCCCCTGCGAGCAAAAAAGAAAGCCATTTGGAATGAAAGACTGTACTTTGTCAGCTTGTATAGAGAAGCAAATCATTATATTGGGGCACTGTAGAAAGCATTTTTTTTATTGCAGTATGTGTAGCCCTGACTTCATATTCCCCACCGCCCACAGAAAAGGAATGGAATGGAAACAGCCCCGCTGCCTGATGGTCCGCATTTCATATATAAATGACACATTGAATTAAATCTTAACCTGTGTGGACTCTGCCGTCGGGAAGTGACGTGTGGCTAACTGTGTCTTAAAAGCAACTTCCATCAAAGAGAATCAGAGCAAAGAAAAAACGAGAAGAATATAGTGCTAAATTTATAAATGCATTTTAAGGGCATGCTGCAAAGCCTCAGCTGGAGGCCGTTATTCCAACAGAAAATTATAAAACTTCAGCTAATGAAAATATTCTATATTTTGTAAGTGTAATTATAACTTGGACAACAAATTATCTTGACAATAAATTGGTGGGAAGTCTGGTGCTTCATAATTTCATATAATCTGTAGCTGCTGGATCAATTCTCTGCATGCATGAAGTCACAGCAAATAACAGCTTTGCCTGGTGAAGTTAACGTACATGACTAGGCTGAGATTGTTTCCTTGTACTAAACCACTGCCACTGGTTGTGTAAATGCCAGTAAACACGGTAAAAATTAGACTATTTTCCCCTCATGTTTGTATTGTATAGCAATGCTAATGCTAGCTCGCTCCCTGTTGGCCAGCTGCTGCCAGATTAAAATGAGATTATTTATGAGACATATTGTTTATGTTAAAAATGCATTCATATTTAAAGCATTTACTCAAAGACACTTCTAATGAGTGCAGTAAAATAAGCCTAAATTCCAAGATTTCTAACATTCAGGCAACCAATCAAGGAGTGTAAGGGTCAGAGTCCAAGCCCCCTGACAACAGATATTATGATTATTGCTGCACCCAAAGAATGATCACATATTATAGGAGGAGCTGGATGAAGAAATAAGAGCCAACGAGAGAAGCTATAAACATTTTTGTGAGCCATCAGCTTCATAGTTCTCCCGCTGCCATCACCATGCAGGTTGGAGGCTTACCTGGGTATTTTGAAAAGGGCTCTCATTGGATGGAGGTCAGAGAGCGGCGGATCTCCATCTCCCAGCTCTATGGCGGTGATGCCGAGGGACCACACATCACACCGGGCGTCATAGGTCGAGTCCAACTGCTGCTCACATGCAATTACCTGCAACATAGAGGGGAGGACAAAACAATGGAAATACTATATCAATAAGGACTTCAGAGTTACTAAATCCCGATTACAAAGACATTTTAATTTCCCCTAGATTTGCTAGTTCCCCTAGAACTGCTCATATCAGACACTGCTGGTTTTTCTATCCATCATTTTCTAAAATTCTCCAGCACAGACTAAAAATAAATAAATAAATAAAATCACACCATAAACCACACATCAACCAAAATCCAAAGATCAACAAACTGCATCAGCAAAATATTAAATTAGAAATTCCACAAAAAATAAAATCGACACCTTTATGACACAGTTTCACGTAAAACTGCAGGCTGCGAGCTTTACAAAGTTGGCATTGACTTCAGGGCTGCCGCTCTGAAACCACCGGCGCACAAAGGTGCATAACCTGGTCTAAGAGGCACAAAACCTGAACCGATAAGTGATGGAAAACAGCAATACGTTTTGAAAGGCATCTATTGCTCTTACTCCTACATCCAGATGGGTTTAGGTGTGGAGAAAAAAAAAAACGATGCCACCAACACACACTGTCTGCCAACTCTTAAATGTGCTGGTGGATCTGTAATTGGTGTAAGCAGCTGTCCTGTGTGAATCATTTGGCTCTGATTGCTCTGTTCAGTTGTATAATAGCCAAGGAAAAAGTCGTTTCACAGTTTGGGGCTCTCATATAACAAAATATTAAAGCCTTCATACACACTGCTGAACAAATCCATGCGCTTTCGTAAACACCGGGATATAGTCAAATGCCTTCAGTGGCTTCCGCAATGACAAGATCTGGACATACTGAACCTCTATGGGACGTCCCGGAGCCCAGACTACAAAGAAAATTTTCATTTCCTTCATCCCTCAAAGAGCTAAAAGCCTTTCCTCTGGAAAACTGGTGCAATATCCCACTACACACAGGTCAGTTGACGGCATACCAAACAAGTCTGAAGCTGTGAAAGATGGCCTTATTAGTGACTTTATATTCATATATTGTCAGGTGTTTTCATTATATTGTCGACCCCTGTACATGCACAT
>OMKZ01041807.1:15530-28763 GCA_900302535.1 Neoniphon sammara | reverse complement strand
TCTACAATGATTCATGTGTATGGTGCTTTGTTTGATAATAGAATGTATTTTGTATTATTTTATTACTTGTTTTAATACATTTAATATGCTGGGGACGGAAATGGCAGTCTTTTGGCGGAATCGCCCTTATAGATATCTATCATATACATCCCAAATATGACACAATATCAGGAAAAACTCCATCATGTGTGCTACAACAACAACATCTTGTACCCTTTTTGGCAACATCTTGACTAGTTAAGCTGTAATTTCAATTAGATTAGATGTCTGTGTGGTTACTGTGCGTAATATGTCTTAGTCTATGTTTATTAAATACGTAAAATTGATGCTTTCACTATTTCCTGCCAAAGAACACTGGCAAACTGTATTTATCTGAGAGTTCATACTCCTTTGGGGTAGAAAGATACAAACTATCTGGATAGACAGATTGCACACCGGGTGAGAGGGAAAATATCTATTTTTGTATTTTGGGTGACCTGTCACTTTAAGTCACAGGGTGGCCTGACTCCTTATTAGGTACTAGATATTCACGTATTTCTCAGTGTTTCCATTACTGCTCCCACACCCAGGCTCCTCATAAAAGAGAGCTATACACACTTTGTTCTTCCTGCTTAGGTAAAGGCTTTTAAGAGAAGCCACAATGGCCACAATTAGCAGACTAAATGTAAACCTACCCACATGTTGAGTGGGGGATTTTATTTGTAATGAAAAGAGGCAGCTGTTTTTTTTTTCAGCCCCTGAAGAAATGGAGTGAGTCATCCCTGGAAATAGTCAGAATCATTTCCCCTATCATGAGCTTTCTATCCAGGCACTGGTGCGCCGTGCCGAGGGCCTCATTTGGTTAAGAAAACCCAAAAGCAAATCAGCGCTAACACGGGGTGAATAACAACAATGTCCTCTGCTGTCTGCAGTAAAATGGGAAGAGATACTCTGTAATGGAAATGAATATTGGTCTACCAACTCGTCAGGCTGTGCAAATGTATTCCTCCCACTCCAAGAAACTAATTGGTGGCAAATTCTATTTGGCAAGTAATTGAAGGTAATGGATTTGACCCATCTGCAGAATCCACTATTAAATATGGAGACATGATTTCCATTGATAGAAAAATTATAATTCAAGAATGAAATGATGTTACTCCTTGTCTGTCTTTCAATAAAAACAGATGCAATGCATACCGAAATCCACGAGTTTAATCCCTCCTTGTGTGGTCAGCAGAATATTATTGCCTTTGACGTCACGGTGGATGGTCTTGTTGACATGCAGGTGTTGGAGGCCCTACAAAACAAGGGGGGTTAACAGCTTTTTCCAACAAGCACCTGCCTCCAAAATGATCCAGTTTAAATTCACTTGTAGTTACCGTTCATTGCAGCAATTAAATCAGGAGGAGGCTGTCAACTCTACAGTGTGTCATTGTCTCCCCCCACAGCCATTCACATCCATTCAAAAGGCCAGACTCACCATGAGGGCCTCGTGCAAGATGTAGGCAATAATGGCCTCATCCATTCGCTCTCCTCTCTTCAGCATGCCTTTGGCCAGATCTGTCACTGAGCCGCCATTGCAAAGCTACAATAGGGAGGGGAAAAAAGCACAAAGAGAAGAAAACAATGGCTTTAACCTGTACAGAACTCAACATGAGTCAGCACACTTTGAGTTTATACAATATGATGAAATCTGGGGCATCTAAGGTACGCGTAATTTCATGCTGAGAAACAGCGGCGGATGAAACCTTTTCGATCAGAAGATTTCACAGGGAGAAAAGGTACGTTGAGAGTAATTCTGTCAATCTTTAGCGGCTTATCTTTTTGAGGCAGCTTAGTGGGAGGTGAAAATCGTGCCCATAGAGGAAAATGTACATTTTTTTCCGAGCGGGGTTTAATCTCTGCTGTGATGACTGAGCACAGTAAACATTAAAGACGTACAAATCATTGCCCTCAAATCAAGCACGTCCTCCTACATTCTGAGACAATGCCAAGGTTGGTACAAGAGATTACACCCCTTTATAGGCCGAGATTTTGCCCTGGATGTGTTCCAGGATTAGCATCAGCAGCATAACAGAAAAAATGGATGAGAGCCTTTTAGATACCACAATGGGAATACAGAAAAAAAGGTCTATTACATAGGGATGGTCTTGATTCACAGTGCAATAGAGGTTTTTGCTTATTGCTTATTGCATGTGTAGTTGTGATTCTGCTTGTATACTGTGGTACATATGGTGTCTACCGTCAATAATCCCTCTTGGAAAATTACAGAAAATTACCCTGTGTGTTGCCTAGGCAACGAAATAACCCTTAATTTGGGCCTTTCTTTGTTAGTTGCCTGAGGTAAACGAAAAATAAAAAGCTTCTAGGTGTCAACCACTGTGCCAGAGGATAATAGTGAATATATATTTTAAGTTATGTGTATATGCAGTGCTTTCAAAGAGGAGCTTTGTCACAATGCACAGGAAAAGATAACTACCAGATGCTTTAAACATGCAAATATGCCATTTCTCTATGCGCTTGCTCCTTGTGCTGCCAATATTTTGCATTTCAACACACATCTTTAGTTCCAGTCGCATGCATTGAAAATCAAAACATTTTGTACTATCAGTACAGGAAATTTCCATCATGTCTATTTATGTATTAAACCCTTGTTCTCTTGTAATCAGACTCATTTCCTGCACTTGTAAATTGAAAGCTTAATTAGGCAATAAGCATGCAGTGGTGTGTGGTTATTGAGGGTAAAAATCACTCCCCTGCAGCGACCAAACTGAAGGGATTGTGCAACACATATCATAAAGAGAGGTTTACTAATAAAGAAGTTAAATACCAGATTATTAGAATGATAGCACAATTATGACGTTTTTCATTACACATGCAGAACAATAGGCTGTTGTACATGGCAGCATAGCATGAGGCCCAACAGTGCAAGATGACTTCAGACATGTAGACTGATACAACAGTGGCATCATAGCATCAACATAATGCTTGTGGTTTCATGCCCAGTTCTCAAGATGAGGGCCCATTCTGTCATCTCATTATAATTCCACCCACAGGGCTTGATTGCCATTGCACATGTTTTCCACAGCATTTTGGTACTACTTATTTCAGTTAATTGAGGTAACCACAGGAAGCTATAAATTGCTTCTTCCACTTACAGCTTACAGTGAACACTTAAAAAAAAAGGATGAAACACAAAAATTAGTTGATCTAAATATAGACAAAACACAAAAATAACTCAAATAGGACAGTGGATCCAAGAGGTTGCAGGGTGAAGCTAGTCTTTGACCTTGACAAACGCGTGGCATTAGTTTCCAATGGCTCATATCTGTTTTTCTATCTGCCTATTAATCTATCAATCCATCAAAAACCCAGAGGGCTGTTGCAGGATGGATGGTATATATCTCAGCTGCCACATGGGGAGCTTAATCACTGCGGTGAAGCCCCTTCTCTCTGCTAGCAGACGTGGAGACAAACTGCAGCTAAGCAGAGCATATCGCGGGGGCTCTGCAGACGGCACGGCCTGGGAGCGCGAGGCGAGCCTGACGTCAGTCCACATCACTGCTGGGATCACCTGTCATCATTAAATTACACAAGGCAGACAGACAAATCCATATTAATGAGAGCGCTGCTGCCCTAGCATTAGCCGAGCTCAATGCTAGCACTCTCACCTTAGCCAAAGTGTTTGCCTCCAGAAAGCGATGCTAAACATGAACATTAATTATTTCAGATGTGGTGACAAGGAGTCAAACCTCTACAGGGAGGAAAGGGCATATGAAATTTCAGAGCTGCTTTGACTGACTCCTTCTATGGACTGACACTGATTTCCTGTGTCCTCTTATCAACTGAAGAGTTCACCTTGGGTCTTGGATCTTACCATAGAATGATAAAACCACTAACTGACATTAGGCTACATCATGCCAATAAATTATCAAAATTGTTGCCAAATTGTAGAGATAATGGGGCTTTTAGTGGCTATGGGGTTGACGTGGTAATCCATTAAATCTGGTAGAATATGGATGTATTTCTCCCTACAACATGGGTTAAAATTCATTGCAATACACTTCACTGAGGACCAGGCAAGACCTTCATCCTCAAGCCCAAGTTTATCACTTCTGATTACCTTCAAGATTCAGATGACAAGTTCTTAATGTCAGCTGCAGATAAGGCATTATGGTACAGCAATATAACATTTGCAGATGAGAATCAAAGCCAGTTCCACTGGGTGCCTCTTTTTTGTTCTGCTAAAATAAACTTTGGCTTTTTTAAGCCCTACCTAGTGATTTAAAGCTAATGACAAAACCAAAAAGAGAGAAGATAATACACTAATCATGCTAATAATAATAGGTTCTCCTAAGTTATTCAAAAACAGGAAGCTTTTTCATTAGTATGAATTTGTATCTAGGCAAAATAAGAACTAGAGATTTGCATAAGATCGAAGGAAGACCCAACAGCTAATATGTGGTCTGCTAAGATTACATCCGCATCTTGAATATCAAGTGAGCTTCCACTGAACTATCAATTTTCAAAGAACAAAGTGAATACAGTGAATATGGAGCGGGATATTCCCCATTACAAATTAGGTCAGGTGCTTGTTTAGTCATGTAAATGAAAGGAACTGATCAAAGACAGGTAAAAGAAGTGGATGAAACAAATGTAAAGATGAAACAAACGCGACTGTCCCTCGCTCAGTGTGGACACACTCCTGTTGCCATCGAAACACACAGGTGCTGACTTATTACCACCTATCTTTGATGCACCCGTCCTTACAAATATAAATCTGTCAGTATTTTGTATTTTTTTTTACTGCTATATTGTTGCAGGTATAGAATTACATAACATTCGTGATGCTAAATATGTGAGTGCATGCATGTGTTTCTGTGTGTGACACGCTGGCTCCTCTCCAGGGAAAAGCACTCCTTTTGTTACTGCGACCTTATCGTTTACGCGGCCATAATGGCTGAGGTGTCTGCTTTCCGGCACTGTTTATTGAAAAGTCCTCACAAACAATGCCATTTCAAACCTCATTGTCAATTAATGACTGAAGCGGCCGAGGAATGCAGAGGTAAGCTGAGGCCAGGACGGGACAGGACAGAGACTAATAGGTGGTAAACAACAGTTTATTTTTGGCTTTCAGGATTTATCGGACAAAAGACACCATGGGTAAAAAGAAAAAAGGAGGACAAAAGAAGGAGGTTAAAATTAATCTCCATCCTGTTTTCATTTCATTGACTTAATGAGTCACTATGGGCCCTGCTGTAAATGAATTGTTATGATACAAACACAAAAAAGCATCACTGCATTTTCACCTTGTCAGTTTATTTGTTAATGTGTGATGACTATATATTTAATTGTAGCTTCTGATAATAGAGGGGAGGTGATAATGTTGATGGGAGGTGTGATAACACTGATATGTGTCCTGTGAGGTCGTTCCATTACTGTCAAACAAAGGAATCAACTGGTTCTGTTTAAAAATATGGAAATACAAGCAGATGGGCTTTTCAATGTGATCTGTAATTACAGTGAATATTTTATTAGTAGTGGTAGTTGTAGTAGAAGTGTTGGGGGTAACAGTAGAAGTAGTAGTAGTAGTAATTGTAGTAGAAGTTCATAGTAGTGGTAACAGTCGCATTTAAATTTGTTCAACATCCGCTTGGAATCAAAGTGCAATATGGACACAGGGTAATGCAAATTCAATTTACCACAAAGACAAAGTGACTTTTGATTTTTGCATAATGGATTATGAGATATGTTTTTGAAAGATGAGAGGCTTTTAAAAGCCAATTAAAAGTTGGCCCCCATTTAACATGTTCTTTGGATGAAAGACGGAGGGCTGACAAAATGAAATGCATGTCTAAATCAGGATTTAAAAAAAAAAAAAATTCTGATTAGAGAATAATACTCGCTCCATCTTTGCTATCTTTGAAGTATTCTTTTTTATTTAGACTCGAGCTCTCTGGGCATCAGTGGAGCAAAATTGAGGGAGTCATACATGAAAGCTCGCTCATCTCTGCCCACGTCCGCTATCATAAAAGAGCGCACAACAGAAATGAAGCCAAAAGCTCTCGGACCCCAGTGATGAGGCAACAAAGTGGAGGATGCAATTTGTGTGAATTCTGTTCATAATGAGCGGTCTACTGTCAGTGTGGAGAGAGAAAGGATCCTCTCATCAGGACTGAAGGATGGAAAATTACAGTTTAAAAAGGAGGGACAGTAACCATGGTGAACGGCCACCTCCCTCCCTGCTTTCCTGTCTCTTCAATGCCAAACCCCAAAGTGCTGCAGTATACACACACACACGCACGCGCACACACACGCGCACGCACACATGCACACGTGACAGTGATTTCTGCCACAGGATTAACCACCAGATTTGGACTGCTGGCCTCAGATTTTTGCATGGGAAATTCTGCATATAGATATGCAAACCTCAGTGGGAACAGGGAGAAAACAAAGTAGCAATGCTGGCTCAGTTCTCCCAAACAACAGATCGGCTTTTGTGTAATATAGGAGCTGGGTTCCACATAAACACCTCAAGGAATCTGCTGGCTGAAAACAATTTACACAGTGCAAAACAAACAATCTCTACAGTTCAAAGTATAAGAACAAACTTATCAGATGAAGCCCCTTGGCAAAATATATCCAGGTCAGTGTTTTCCTGTAATACAGTAGGTGGTCTGATTATTCAATATCTTAGATTCTGCTTGATATCCAAGCAAAGTAATTATAGGATCCTTACAAAGGTCAGTAGGACGGACACTGATGAAAGGGGAGAGAAACATAAGCTGGAGGGGTGAAAACAATCTACTGGGCTAGCATAACACTGCTGCTGTTGTTGCTGGGCCCACTGAGCTTGGATTACAGAAATATGGGTGCTCTACCCAGGCACTGCTACAATTGCTTGCAAATTAATGGAAAGACATGGGAACAACATAATGTGGCGCAGAGTAGAGATGGTTATGGATGTCAAGGTGCATGAAGATAGAAAAGGTTTGTTGCCTTGGTCAGTAATAATCCACCAAAGATTCAAATAATATATAATGAATTGACATTTTGGAACTAGAAGGTGTACACAAATGAAAAACAACTGCATATATCTACACTAGTGGTTCTCAAACTGGGGGTCGGGACCCTCCAGGGGGTCATGAGATGATTCTGGGGAGGTCGCAAGATGATTATGACATAGGAAAACACAGTTTTATTAAACAAAATTATAATCAGGTTTATTTTTCCATGCCTTTTCTCCATTTTTTGAGTGTTTTCAAGGGAATTACTAAGAAATTTTAAAATTGGAGGCCTCCTTTGATAAGTAAATAAATAAAACAACCTGAAAATGGAGCTGTACCACTCTGCATATGCAGCCTGTGACTGAGGTCGTGATTAGACATCGCTTCGTTTTAAGGGGTCGTGAGCGAAAAGGTTTAAGAACCACTGATCTACACTATATGCGCAAACCAGCGGCACAAGTGCACCCACACTGCTATGTGTGTGTCTGTGTTTACTACACTGAAACCATTAAACTCACAGCATTTGAAGTACATACAGCAGCTGTGACACTTTACTATATGTTTTTTCCTTATCAAAGCTCCTTGGGCTAGCTGACCGCAGTTACCAAGCGTCTACAGGTTTGGTCCGCTCTGTATCAAAGCAGGAACACAAATTACATGGCCAGAGAGTCACGAGGCAAAGGACCCCACGTCCGGTCCCTGGTCAGACCTCACAAACACTTTCCTCTTTGGAGGTTGACCTCCATTACATGTTTGTCTGGAGCTTGACATTTCAAAAGGGCTGCAGCTGGCGGTGAAATATGAAAGATGGAGAACAGGGGAGCTGGAGGCGAGTCTTTTTTAGATGTACAGAGAGCAGCACCAAGGTCCCCTTGAACTTTTCCTATAAAATATCACAGTTTACAAGTGGGTCTAGTCGCTCCTGTTTACTCTGAGGTGGTTGAAGAAAGAAGTGGATTTATTATCGCTACGTCCAATACAGCAGCCATGTTTGCTCAGCAAGAAATTTTTTTGCACCAGACTCAATTCATTATATCATTTTCTTTCAAGACTAACTTCAGTCAACAATTTAGTTAACAGGATGGTAAATTAAGCAGTTCACAAGCAAAAACTACTACCTAACTGGGAAAATGTTCTCCACCCTCAATAATGGCTAGGCTTATGCTACAGCCAATTCAATTTGTCAACCAGACAACAGAAATCAAACAGGCACAACAAGAGGCATTTAAGCCTCTGCTGCACTCTGCCAAGCTAGAGCAGGTGTCTAAACTAATTCAGTGAGAGGGCCCAGAAAACTGAAATCCCTGCTCCGCTACTCTCAGCAGGGAAGCAGGTAGAGCCCGCAACACGAGAGCGGCCCCCTCCCCCATCACCTCCACGATGCTAACTGGCCCGCCACCAAATCCCCCAGGTGGCCTATAAGTAAACTGCTCGACCGCCCGTGGTGGCTTAAACTGTTACATAATCTCTGGCCCGATTTGGTCACCGCTGTATATACCTGTTTAGACACACTCTGTGAGGTACAACAGGACCTTTAATCTGCACCTACACAGCAGAATAAAAGCTCTTTGTGTGCACTGGGCAACCACAGTAAACAAATGTGATTTTAAGCTCTCAAGTGGTTGTATCCAGTACAGTAAATATGCAGCAGGCGTTCTCCTTGAATATAAAATGTGCGGTCCTACCTCCAGGACAAGCCACAACTGATCCCCGCATTTCACATCCTTCTTGTAGTACATCCCATAGAATTTGACGACATTGGAGTGGTCAGAAAGAGCCTTGAGGATGTTGTACTCCGCCTCGATCTCCTCATCAATGTCCTGCAAAACAGGAGCAAACATCAGTCACAAGCAAATTCACACATCGGTGAGTCCAGATGCAACTGACATGCAACTGTTGGAAAAATCTGAATGTCAATGCCCTGAAATCATGTAACATGACATCAGTGCAGCAGACTTATGTTTACCAACCCGGCTGTTGCAAAAATACCAAAGGAAACGAAAAGGATGAGCGAGGGAAAAGATCTAATGTTGGCTAGTTCAACTTTCACCTGCAGTTGTTTAGTTTCAATTAATCTTAGAAATGTCAATATCTACTATCAGATTCTCAAACAGGCAAATAGAGTGAATCTACATGGTCGCAATCAGAAATTATGGGTCTTCTGTGTTCAAAAGCTTCCTAAATTGCATTTAACTCAAGTATACCTTAGGGGAGGGACCCTTCAGTAGAGATGTATATATGAGCTCTATATAGGAACTGATCAACCCAGTGATTAAAATGATGCTGCTCACAGACAGTGGCCTGTAGATAATCATTTCTCAATAATGAGAAACAGTAATAAACTCTCGAAGGACTAATGAGACTTTTATTAACACAAGGACTGGATTAATGGATGAAAATGGCTCCTCATTAGAGCTGCTAAATAAACCATACAGTTTATTGTACCTTGAAAACAGACATCAGAGAAGGTATCAGCTACTTTCACTATGCAGGAGACAATGACACCATGATATGAAATTAATGATGAGTAAATCTTATAGTTGATGAAACCATACAGATTATTTTGTCTAAAATGCATCATAGTATCATGAAAAATATGGAAGTCTGTGTTGTTTATATTTTGTTTTCAACTACAGACAATAAAGTAGTACACAGTAACAAATCAATCAATCAATCAATCTATCAGTCTATCTATCTATCTATCTATCTATCTATCTATCTATCTATCTATCTATCTATCTATCTATCTATCTATCTATCTATCTATCTATCTATCTGATGTTGTTGCCCTATAATCAAATCAGAATCAAAATTGCCATTGACTGTTATTATAGAACTCCAATCTAAACAAAGGACACTGTGATACAACAAATAATGACAATAACTGTTTCATTGCTAACAAAATTGATCAATTATTTAGCACCTCTTACAAGAAAATGTTCTGTAGTCAGAATGTCAATGAGTGAAAGTCAATGGGCTTTTTTGGCTGTTGGCCAAATTTTCCCCTACACTCCTCTGCAAAGTTATGTCAAATCTATTAGGCTCAGTGCTTAGGCAAGGGAGTCTAAAAGAACTGGGAAAATGAGTCAGTCACCTACCAAACAACCAGAGTTGTTAATGTTAATGAATGAGTATGTTTGCTTGAAAGTTTTACACCTCATTAGCTCCGATTTCCATATCCTCACCAAATCCTTACATTGGAATGAGTCAGATCCTTCTTACATGATCATTCAAGGGTCACAGGAGTGTTGGGTATTACCGCTCTATCCCTTGCACTCTTCACTGTTGGTTGTTTTTCTAGGAATTCAGGCTTATTCTATTTATACAGCCATTGTAAGTAATACTGGATAAGGGTATCGGTTAAAAATAAAATAAATAAAATAAAAAATGCAATGTAACTGGGAGGAACCATGACTGGGAAGAAAGGTCACCACATATTATCATGTATTGTGCTGTAAAGTGTTTGTGGACTGTAATGCAAACAATCAAAACTAGAAAACACTCAGCAGACTGCAAACTTCTGCCAACGCTGCACAATTCTCAAACTTGCAGAGCTTATCTGTCTCAAGGCTTTGATTTTCTCATAAAACACCATATGATTGCAATGCTATTTAGCAACAGACTTAAAAATCCTGAATGTCAAACTTTCCCACTAGTATTGTGCACCGCCTAGTAGCAATGGGTAAAAAATATAAATCATTTTAATGGTAGAAATCAAAGCACTAGATCACCAGAGGTAATTAACAATAGAACAATCTACTGTAATGTAATAATGCAACCTTTACAGATATTTGTAGCACATCCCAAAATCCCTCATATCTAAATGAATATGTTGCCATAAAAAAATATTAGTTTTATTCTTTTCCTTGCCATAGAGTCATTCTATTCTAACATTTTGTCATACTAATTAATAGTTTTTGGAAAATCTATCAAGAATGCATAATAAACCTTAAGAATTTGTTGAGGAAACAAAAATGAGCTATTAATAATCTGACTATTTATAGTCAAATTTTACTCATGTTTTGATTGGTGTGTGCAGATAGAGAGATAGAAAGAAAAATGTTACAGTCCTTAGCAAAGAACTAAAAATGCATAGAACAAAACAGCTTAAAATAAAGCTTAAGCTATCACAGAATGAGGTGACAAATTTGTGGGTGACATACTGCACAGAGTAAAAACAGTGTAAACCTCTGTAAGCTTCACAAAGTGCAAGAATGAAACAAAGAACGAAGGGGGAAAGAACAAAATAAAGGGTCTAATCTAATCTGTGCTGTGTCTGAAGCTCCACAATACAGATGCAATGAACGTGACAGGTTTATGGCTTCGGGACTGCGACATGTCCTCCCGGTGCCACCATCAAGGCCATAAACGCACCACAAGCTGATATAGTTGCATTAACAGGCACTGACGGCAACATCTGCATAGCATGGAGCAAAGACATTGCCCAAAAAACACTTTAACTTCAGGTATAAAATCTAGATACAAGCTTTTCACAGGAAACTGACTTGGCTACTCATATTTTCCAAGATAATGTTACTTTGAGGACCACTGCATTGGTTTATTTGTGCTGTGAGTTGCAATGTCACATAACAGTAAGTTTAGCAGTTGCTAAGGTGAACTGCATTTTGGTAACACGTAAGTACAACACAGCTGTAGTGATTGCTTAACATTAGCAAGGTTAGCATTAGCAACATGATCCGGAGTTTTATTCAGGGTCTGACTCTCTATCACTGCCAGTTTTGTTGATCAGGCAGTTAAAAGCAAAACATGAAAGAGCGTGAAAGAAAGAAGCTAGAGGTCCTAAGGTGACAGGATGTTATTTATAGTTGGCTTTAAAGGGAATTTAAACCACATGGCCACAGCACAAGTACCATGAAAAAACACTTGTCCTTCCCCTCTCACACCACCAACATCCTCCTGTAACAGCTACACTGCTCTTTGCTTGTTGATGGTGTAGCACTCTGAATTGCACTCTTTTTTTTCCCTCCTTTACTCCTCTTGATTGGCCTTGATCAAGATTGCATTGCATGTCTCCCCTCACATTTCTTCCATATAGGTCATGCAGTTGAGGTGCTGCATTGAAGTGCTGTGCCCCTGAAACCCTTTATTTTAGTGTGATTCTTAAAACACTGCACAAAATATTAAATATAATAAGCAAAATAAATAAGATGGGTTTCATAAATCCCTGCTTTCTGTGTGTTGAAGCCACGATGGCCCAGGTACACTGACGGTCACACTAAAATCTGCAGACCTGTCCTGATGTTTGTAGGTGACAGTGATAAATTGCATTAGACTGTTAAGGAGATACCATCCATTGTATTTTGCATTCAGTTACCTTGTTGAGAAGGAAAGGCATCCGGGGGTGAATTCAATCCTAGAAGGCCATAGTTTACAGTGAAAATGTCAAATCTTGGGGCCTGACTCAGACCGTGACTTAAAGTGCCTCACATTCATGCTTAATTCAGTTTTTCCACACACATATCTCACTCTGCTGAGGTCAACCCTGGAGTTAAACACGTGGATAGAGTGGTGAGGATGTAAATCGAGCCGTTTTCAACTTCACATCACAATAAGCAGATTTGATGGGAAGACCAAAGAAGCCATGGCTTTAAATAAACGGTGCACCAGGGAAAACACGGCTCAAATCCTCAGTGCCCACAAAGAGAAATCCAAGAAGTCCAAGTCTGAATGGTGCAGATCTCAATCTGCTTAACGGCTAACGCCAATGGGCAAAATTCCCTGAGAATCTTGAAAATAAGAATGAAGTGGGACATTATTTTGAATATCTATCTATCATCTATTTATCCTCCCATTCATCCATCCATAATGGCCCTATATCATCTAAATGCCGCCATGTTTCTCTTGTACAATTTTACAATCAAAGATCATTTTCTTTGTGCTATCTCTTGTTTTGTCAGAAATGGCACAAAGTAAATAATAAGTAAAAATAAAAAAATGTCTTGTCACTTGTCATGTCAAGATAAGAATGAGTCTAACTGCATCTAACCAATCAACAATCAATCACTAATCAAACGGATGTTAAAAAAAAAAAATCAACATGGGGAAACAAGGCCAAGTTCAAGACACAAAACAGCATGCTGGACAGGCATAACAGACCTACACAACCTATATACCCTAGCCAGGCTTAACAAGCACTACCAACTTCAGACAGTCAATGCATGCATGGAAAAACTCCACAAGAAAACCATGTAAAAAAAAAAAAAAAAAAAAAAAAAAGGAGGAACTC
>OMKZ01041807.1:1682-15510 GCA_900302535.1 Neoniphon sammara | reverse complement strand
AAAGAAACCAAGAAAAAAAAAAAAAAAAAAAAAAAAATGGAGGAAACTTCCGGTGGGCCAAGTCCAAGAGGGATCCATTACTAGTATGGCAGAGCGTCCCAGGACAAAACAACAAAATGGACAGAAACATGGACAAAAACAATGAAATAAGATTTCAAACACAACTTACATGGATGGGGTCCAGTATTTTTACAGCTGCTTTACTTCCATCAATTTTGTTTAACACCTTGTAAACTTTCCCGTAGGTCCCCTTCCCGATTGTCTCGATAATTTCCCACGTGTCAGTGGGATCTGGAAAGTTGTCAAAGACAATTGATTTCCCGGATTGCGGAAACATCTTCAGGAGAGATCTCCTTCAGGAGAGAAAAAAAGCACATGAGTTACTGTAAGCTGAGAGGGAGAAGGTAGCAGTTGGAAAAGCACATTTCTGCTTGATCTGTTTGACTTCTCTCACCATTACATATTTGTGTTCAGGTAATATCAAAGGTAGTGACTGAGGGACGACCTCTTTAACCCAAATCATTATAAGCCTTTGTCATTATATTGAGGAAACTAAATCCAAATTAAGGACGATACAGACATATATTTGCTTGCTCAGTTTCTCACTCCCTCGCACTCACACCAATATTGTGAGAACAACAAACCCAGCAAAGAGGGGACATAAACCTACAACAGGGCTCTCAGTTCAGTAAAACAGAGGCAGTAAAGGGGAAAATGGTCAAGACAAGAGCCGTATTGTTTTACCTGCCAGGACGAACTCATTAAACACACAGGAAGCTATTCTGCTTGATGTTCAGTCTAGATAAAAAAAAGACCTGTAATGCAGTCAGTGAACACCAGCTAACCTGACTCCCCTTACACTTAGCAGCCTGCTAGCTGTACTGGATGGATCCTTGTTAGTGAAGAGCCACTACTAAGGTAAATTTCAGAAGCTATATTGCAGGATCAAAAGGTTTTGGCACAACAACAACAATAACTGATAATATGAGAGCCTATAAAGGGGCACTCTCTTCCTGTCCAGCAGAAAAAAAACTGTGGAAAAAAAGAAAAGAAAAGGCAAGAAAAGAAAAAAGAAAACAACTGTCTGTAACTAGCCATGCTTTAGGTTATGCTCTTAAATATGTTTTACAACATATTTAAATACAACATGCTGCAGCTGGATACAGGGTGCAGACAAATGAGGTTTGCAGTCCTGCAGTATTAGGTGATAAAAACATTTATTTGGAGCAGGACAGACCCATGGTCAAATCTGCTTTCATCATTTAGGGATTTGTCGGGCTTCATCACAAAATTGTGCATACAGAGGTTTTTCTAGGCTTGTGGATACTGACAGTAAATCCTGAGCCTCCAGGCAGTGGCTGTTTAAAAAAAATTAATCTCAATGATCCCGGCATTCAGTAATCAGTGATATGATTTTAAGTCATCTGTTTGTCAAGTCCATGTGCAGTTCAGATGGGGAAAATAGATTTTGGCAAGTGATGCACACTTTTCATATCATCAAGGTGTCCTGCAACATCATCAATACGAAACTTGAATGTGTACAATAATGTCGTGGGCGATCTACATGTCTTGATTCACATTTACAATTACACTTTTACCTTTACAATAAAGAAAAAAGGATAGCATTTTTGGATACAGGAGCATCTGATCACTGAAAACTAAAATTGGGGCAGTGTGTTATCCGTGGGCCTCCTGATGTCTGTATTTTGACACTCTATCCCTAAACTCTCCATGGGGTGTGTGTTTCCTATTTTCAGAGCCAATCAGAGTTGGGTCTCAGTTTCAAAGGCTGAGACTCTTTGTGTATTTGGGCCAAGGATGCAGGATTTACACGATTATGCAGTATATAAACACTGAAAAATTCAGTAAAAGAAAACAAGGGGTTGTATCTTTGCATGGACAGTTAGTCTGAACACAAGCAATAATCATATAATTAAAAATACATCTACTAAATATCACACAAACACCTCTAAACACAATTTGGACAAATCCCTCAGGACGAGGTTATCCCTTTCTGTCCTCACATTCCCCTCACAACTCCCTCACAACCAGCGACAAACCTGAAACCACAATAAAAGCAGAATAAAAAAAAACAAAACAAAAAACTTACATTGTTCTCTTAACATGCAGTGGGGCATTTTTGGAGAAGAACTAATCCATTTCTGTGTAAACAGTTAACAGCGACAGGCTAGCCTGGCCTGCCTGTGAGTGTGAACCGTAGAGGAGGAGCTAACTTCAGCTAATCTCACTAGCAATTCCCCGCTGCACGGCTGCCATTGGAAACCATCTCTAAGTGGTAGGAGATATGGTGGGATTAACAGGAATTAGCCACTGTTGCAGCATGAGCCTTTCCCCATATAGACGCCCATTCATACACAAAGCAAAGCTGGTTAGAAGCCCTAAGACCATGGTGCTGCATAGGGTCATGCTTTTTATCATCGCCGGCCTTTTCTTGATTATTGATTCAAGAAATACTGTTACCCCTACAATCTTTGCTTCTTTTTACTTTATATTTATTCCCAAGCAATTACCCATGAAAATAATTAAGAGCATTATCATGATTTGAACCACATTGATTCAGTTACTGCTAAAATGAACATGAATAAATCACCTCAGAGCAAGATAAAACTGGTACTAAACTCTGATTACACACACTGTTTTGCTGAGATATTATCAGTCATTGCCCATGCAGAGCAATTAGACTCCTATACATGCACCCACCATGCAGGTAATTGCACGTATGTTACCTTAATGCACAGAGCCTAAGAAACCTGCAGACATCCTCAATAATTTATCACCACCTCTATGTGTGACAACATGCTGTGACACATGAGACAAGAGGGTGAAACCTAAGGACTCGCACTGGACACCTCCGACACGAGCACAGGCTGCAAGGAAATAACCCCTTAGAGGTGACGGTGATTCGGAGTGTGTGTGCATATGTGTGTGTGTGTGTGTGGTGGGGGGCAGGGGCAATTGTATGAGAGAGGTTATCTAACCTTGTCTGGCCTGCGGCAGTGGCTGGCTGTCACTTGTAATTAGCTGTTTAAGGATGTGGCATTAGCACAGTCTGTGTCCAAGGGTGAAAATAATGAAGCGCATGTGTATAAGTAACTACTGGGCATCTATACGTCTGAGATGTAATAATAAATAATACAGTTTGTTATGCATATCTGAGCATTTCAAGTAGCAAATATCTGATTTGCAATCCCTATAGGAGCAATAATAAGCTTGAAATCAAAGATAAAACACTGTAAAATGGTTATGAGCATTCTTTGACCTGAGTTGTGTCTTAATAAGACCGGCGTTTGGCTGCTTGGGGCTCTGAAGGGAAACAGGAGACCCATTTGCCAAAAAGTTACAGAGCCCTGGATTAATCCATGAGGCCGATGAGAGAGTTAAAGTTTCGGCTTAACCTTGGCACCGGAGAGCTGTGGGTATACGAGCCAAGATAATCTACCTCACTGGACACATTGAAACCAAAAGCCAAAGTGCTTGGCTCACGTACACAACACTTTCTCTTGCTGGGTAGGACTTTTTTAAGAGTAAGTAAGTATGCAAATTTGCTAATCGAATGAAACATAATCTGCCTCATGTTGCACTGAACCAGACAAATCCTTATGAAGATGGTTCTGTTTTTACAGATTACAACATACCAACAAATATTGTTCGCGATGTTGTCAATGACAAAAGTGGAAATAACTTGATATAAGAAAAAATAACCAGCATGTTTCAGACACAAACCTTAAAAAACAGCTAAATTAAATAGGCAAAGCAGATAAGGAGTTTACTATTTGTCAGCAGCTGACAGTAACATAATCTGTTCCCACACTTCACATAATAATCCACGCTGCTCCTTACAGGTAATCTAAATTCAAGTAATCCACAGCAATAATCAAGAAATATTCCAACACTGATATTTACTGACCTTTTACGGCAGATGGTGAGTAGGATCAAAGTGAAAGGAGACACATGAATGATATGGGTAAAGCATAGATTTACACGCACACACACATGCATGCAAAGACACAAACACACATACCTACACACACAGACACAGAGCCACTCCCAGAGCTTGCAAATAAGAAAGCCAAATGAAGCAACCAAGTTTCCATTTTGTTTGACCAGACAAGCAAGTAAAAGATGAACAAATGTATAAATGTATAGACCAGCCAAATACAGAAATAGTGCACCAGCATCAGCGGGATATTCACTTACAGAGGAGATAAGAGACCAACTGTCATCATCATCATCATACTTACTCTTTTGAGAGTTCGCCTACATGCTTGGACATCAATTCTGGATAACAGCATTAGTATGCAAGAGCAGTCCGTAGTTCCTGCACGCCCCAACCTCTCCAGCTATGTATTGTCGATCAGGAATAAGGAACATAATATTGCAGAGCATAACAAAGCTCTCAGGCGCACGTAATTAGTTTAATGGTTGTGGCTATTGGAGAGCTCAAGGATGTCTGATAGCCAAGAGCCGACGAGTCTGATACAGCCATAAATAAGCCTGGAGATGACAGGCTAACAACAGGGAAGTGCATGGACAACGGCGAAGAGCGAGTCAGGTGTAACAGGCCATGACTTCACTGAAGTGCTCTCAGCCTCGTTTAGCAGTGTCCCCTTACAAAACACTGAGGCGCTGCTGGAGGACACGTTGGTGTGGGGCTGAGGCAGAGTTTAGCATTTAGTTTACAGTCTGCTGATTCTATTTATACCAAACATTCATACCAAATTAATTAAATCTGCTATTGAAAAATGTGCTCAATTTTTCTTTAGCACATTAATTTTAAGACAGTTGTATAATTATCATAAACAGGCAAGACCACTGCCAAGAAGACTGGCAGCCTCTATCTGTGCCTGCACTGCATTTTACATTGTGGGCAACTGGGTCAAATTTCATGGGATTCATTTGGATTGCTTTACAGCACAAAACAAAAAGAGGGCAGTGTTCTTCCAGCACAAACAGAAATAAAAGTTTCTGGCAATGGCAGAGACTGGGAGAGGACAATGGAAAAATCACATACATGTTTGTCAAGCAAGTAAGAAATGTGGTCTTAATTTCAAGAAAAACTGTCACCAACAATGCCACTGACACGGAGATTAGGCTTTCTCACACACAATCTCATTTGTTTACAGTATCACAGACAATTTGATCATGCACATAGAACTGCTAAACTTTGCATCCCTTAAGTCAACCTGTGTACTCTTATGAGAGTGAGACGTCACGCGGCTATCGCTCACTCTTAATTTCTAATTTACTGATTCGGCTCAAACTGTCAGAAACAGATTGCTACAGCGATGGAGCTGTTAATTCCTCACACAGACTAACAGATGGCACAGTGATTGTTTCCCCCTGAAACAGTTTGCGACCACAACACTCAAAGGCATGAATCCATCACTGAGACACGGACCTCTATGCATTGACATTGAAAGTCATGTTATTAATGTATTCATGTATTCATCTAATTGTTTCAACACAATTCAACATTTTAAAGTCAAATTGAAATATAATATAGCTGTGGCAGAATGCAACAAAGCCTAAAATTAGCTATTAGGTCATCCTCTAAAGTTGTGATATGATGTACCTCAAGGTATCTAACAGTTGTATTTGCTGATACTAGCACTGCACTACTTTGTTTTGGCACCAAGCTTAAAGGTGTGAACTGACAATCCAAAATTTGCTTGTGTCTATCATACAATAAATGTTCAATAGTGATTACTGTGGCATCAGTCATGCTTATAGTTACTCTATTTGGGAAGACCCAGATCCACCAACTGAATCTCCTTCATTCTCTAAAAATTAGTGGTGTCCAGGCAGTTTAATTCTTCCTTCATGTCTGCTGCAGTTCTGCACCACACAGTGTAACATGAACAAATTTTTATGAGAAAGCATGTTATGATAGGCTGCACTTGAATGGGTGGCATCACACTTGGAGGCCTCACATAGTTTAAATATTAATCGCAGCTTCTCATTTATCAGGTCAGTTTAACAAACGCTCACCTGCTCCTTTGTCTTTATCCCCTGGCCTGTGGCTTCAGAATGGAAGTATAACATGCAGGTATTTCTTCATGTTTTAGGGTACATTCATAATTAAGCATGCTCTTGGAAGTGATTCATTCAGGTCTGATTTTTTTTCCATTTGAGCAGGTAAGACCCATTCTAACTTGGGGGAGCAGGAAAAATTAGACTGTAAGACCAAGACCCAGAATGCTGCTCATGGTTCTCTTCCCAGCAAACATAGTTCACTAGCAAGTAAGAATGTAGTCATACCAACTACAGGAAACAACCCAGAACATGCAGTTTTGTGGATTCAAGAGATCATCTGATAGCTGGCAGCTGAACTTTTCATATATTTGAAATAGGGCCCGACTGATATGGATTTTTTGTGGCCGATGCAGATACCGATAACAGCCACGAGGATGTCTCCATTACAAAAGAAGAAGAGAGAGAATGATACACCCCACAAAACCTCTCTGTCAAACGGCTGAGGAGAATCTCATTTCTCACAAAGTATGAAGAAAGAGGAGCTCGGTCCAGTGTCTCGACCAGCCCATAAAACCTCATCAATCAGTCGGCAAAGGAGGACCACGTTTTTTTTTTTTTGCCAATAATAAATCTGGAGCCGCTGATGTCTCTGTCCATAATGAAAGCACTGAGAATCTCTGCTCTTTCGTCACCCCCGACCCCCCGCCCATGGATGACCTCCACCTTCCCCATCTGGGAGGGGCGCTGCATGATCAGCACGTGGACTTAAGCGCTGCTCCCCCAAGCACATCCTCCAGGCTTGGGTTGCTGCAGCAAACCAACCTCATTTCCTGCTCCGCTGCTTTACAAATGACTCCTGGAAGCTGAACGGAGACCATGGATGGAGATACACTCGTAGCCATAATGGCCGTATGATTAGTGCGGGCGTGGGTCCAGCTCTCCGTGCAGACTGGACACCACTCCGAGCCTCACTGACCAGTTTGAGAAAAATACAAACGATAAAAGATGTCTGATTTAAGGTCGACTATTATGTTATTATTGTATGTGTCTTTATCATGTGCATGTCTTTTGAGAGACACAAAGATCAATGTAATTAGAAGTAGAGGATAAGCAGAGGTAGAGATAATTGCATGCATGTAGGGAGAGAAATTAAAATGAAAATTATGGCAAAAATGCAAAGAATTTGCTTGTTATGGGTGTTCTCTTATCAATTAAAATAAGTTCCTCATCTTTTGTATTATTTTGATGACGTCTTTGATGCTAAACAGTCATTGTTGTGATGTTCTTGCTACCTAGACATCACTTGTCAATCAAACAGTGGGCGGGACTGTGTCATCTTGATTTTCTGTTGATGGAGTTTGAGTTTCTGTACGTGGTGCTCATTTCTTTTTCTGTCGAGCACTGTGGTTATAACTGCTCATGTTAAACAAACCGCTCTCCCCGCTGCAGGAAACGCATCACTTCTTGTGTGGCAGGAGAGACCTACCAGACATCAAGTGTTACAAACAGCAGCAGTTAAAGCTTTCATGAACTTGACTTTATAATTTCTAAACATAGTGACTTACAGCATATGCTTTAACATTATAACAACATAATGAGTAGCAAAAGGTAAATTTAATCTTATGAAAATGTCATCGATTGTTACTTTAATGAAAACTAAAGTAAGCATCATTGGAGCAAAACTAGCAATGCTAATACAGATATCAAAGTGGTACAAGAATTATCAAAAGACCATGCCACTGTTACGAAAGTCTGCCTGTCGGCTGCCTTATGCCACATATGAAATATCGGATGAAAGCCCACGTTCATCACAAAGCCAAACGTGTGACATGTTACATAAGCAGTTAATAGGTTTAATTTCCTGACAGGTAACCCAGATACCGCTCCGCTTCACTCCCAGCCTCTCTCCCACTGATAAACCATTAGTCACAACACCATGAAGAATCACATCGCACTGACTCACACTGTACTGTCAAGATATCTTATGGTAATCTTATGAAATACGTATGAGGACGACATCATCATATAATCCATTTCACATATGGAACTGTATGTCCCCGTGCTCTGATTTAGCTTGTGTGCTTAGTTCAATCCTCTCCATCTGTCATTTAATGCTGTTTTGTCTGTCAGACAAAAGCATACAGTTAAAATGAATAGTATCCATTGGCTTTATGGCTCAGCTAAACAACAGAAACAGTATTTCCATAAAATATGAATTATAATTTGCATATATTATAAAAGTAAATATAGCCACCCAGTGAAAACTACAAAATATTTTGTAATTAAAGCTGAACACACAATTTGGCTGAGAGCACAGAATCTCATTTTCGTTGCTCTTCGTAATTGCGCTATAAGAGTTGCGTGGCTTTTTCTATTTACTTATGCACAATTGAACATTGTAAACAACATAAACAACAGCTCTGCAAAGGCAAGTCTAGGAAACAACTCATTCATGCACCTGCACATCTAAAGCTAATGAAAGATATTGAACAGAATGACAAAAAATGAACAAAAATGAACAAAACGAACAAAATATCCTACCTGAAATCAATGCAGCTGCTTTCAGACATGCAGAGCAACCTCGCCGGCCAGATATATTGTGAAAATGCATTATGATTCAGAACTCTTTGAAAGGTTGAAGACAATTATGTTGTTGAGAATGAAGTGGCATTTAGCGTGAGAAACATTAGGCGTCATTCAGCTTTGTCCTTTCTAGCCCACTCACTAAAACGCTGCCTGTGGTCTCAATTGTGTCATAAATGAAGCGAATTTGCTACTTTCCAGAGAAATGATCAATATGGTGTATAAAATTTGAACCAAACTTGTGTTGTATCACAATGAGCAGTTTACAATGTGTTCAATAACTGTTGACCACAATGTACTCCATGCCACTAAAAATAAACCCCAAAATCAATTGCTTAACAAAACAGCTTTGCTGAAAGTGACCTTCACTTAGACCGAAAACACAAGAGAATAGAAATGTTGCTCTTGTATAATAACAGTCAAAGTCTTATGTAGCTTAAAGCTTTCTTATTGGGTTAAGAGGGGATACAGAGTTGCTGAAACCAACTGATATAGAAAAACAGATGAAGGCTTGCATGACCCCAAACCAACATTCATGTGAACGCTGTTGACATCCGTTTTGTTGGGTTGGTGACACACTGGGCTGAAGGACACGCAATAATTTCTAAAGGTTGATTGATTGATAAGGATATTGATTAACACAGTTCCCCTCTCTCTCTTTGTGTGTGTGTACGTGTGAATCGATGTGGCTCACAGTCAATATCACTCGCCATTACAGGGATAATTTCGGTGTGAATAGGTCAATTTCCTCAAAATCAATCTTTAAAACAAAAGAAAAGCGCATACATGTTTCATCAAGGTTGAACCTTGACTGAGAGTGTCTTATATCCCTCACTCCTGCAAACCATACCACCGACTGAAAGACAAACAAGCTTATAAATATCTTGGATTTGTTGGCTTACATTCGTCATTTCTCAGTCTGGAACACTTGTTTTTATTCTTTTGAGTTTCTTTGGTGTCTTGTGTAATTTTCACTTGATGACCTAACAGAGGCTTATGCAAGGGCGATGACTGTTTTCCCTCAGTGAATTCTTGACGAATCAAAGTACCGCTTGACTCATATTTTAAAAAATGATGGTTACCGCAAATCCAAATGATCATTTCTGTCAGCTCTTTGGAGAATGCTATTTGTGTCATTAATTTCACTTCACGAATAATACAATATCTATTTATATTTATTTTTATATTTAGTTATTCACATGGACCTCATCCATTGCAATGGCACATGGCCTGTTCCTGTACGTCTCAAAATGTAACATCTGCCTTCACTTACATTTCAGCAAACATGCTTCAGGGTTTCCAAACACGAGGTAACAATGTCCATTCAAAATATGAGCGACCCTAAGCTGCAGTGCAATTATTCCAAGCTTGCTCACCTCCATCTCTTGGTTTTCCATGAGCACTACAAGGGGAGAAACTATCCTAACAATAAGCCTATTGGTACCATCTCTTCATGTACTAAAGGAGCTGGTAAATAAACACATCTTGTCCCCAAAACAAATTATTTTAAAAGTTTTCGTGCAGATATAGCTCTGTTCAGGTTTTTGTTAACAGCTTCAACAGCATTTAAGACGCCATAAAGGTCCTAAGTGGAAGTCATAATTTTGCATCATTTTGTATACCATAGATTAATATCTCTGCCATTTGGTGTGTAGTCCAAAATCCCTGCCGAAATATGAATGAGCTTTTCAAAACATTAAGAGCTCTGTTTAATGGACACCCAGAAGACATACTACATTTGGTTCCATAGTTAAAACGCATCTACTGTGAATTTTTTTGAACATTTTTAGTTTCTTTTAATAAAATGCTAATAACTGGATGAAAAAGACTTACAAGCACTCAGAAGTGACTTTCTCACCTTTTGTTTACACTCATTTTGTTGCCAAAGCTCAATCTCTGGACTGCAGTACACATTGAAATTATTAACATTTTCACAGTGTTGCACCGGACTGTCACTATTGCTGTTATTACTCTTATATATTTACCTTATCACAACAAATTGGCAGATAACTATGGCTGACCCAAATGATTAGTATATTTCTAGTAACAGTCAACAATATATTAAGTATGATTCACAAATGTTAGTTGATAGATTGCATTACACAAAAAAAAGCACTGTAGCTAGTAATACTCTGTATACTCTGTGATTGGACTGCGATGAGGAGCAGATCAAACCTGCGAGTCATGCTCAACATACAGAAACAAATGAGTGCAAGGAAAAACAAATGCAAACACAAGCACTACTGATCTAGATGGACTCATGCTGTAAAGATGAATGCTGCTGCTTTGTTTTTCTTCTAGCTATTTTATATCTTACTGTTAAAACAATTAATATGAACAAAAAAGCTTCACTTCATTGCTCTTTCTTTCCCCATGCTAATCACACGGTCATACATACAAAAAGGGCCGAGTGAAATAATGGCAGAGCATCAGAGACAATCAAGCCAAATCAGAGATCACTTCAAGGAGATTTAAAGAGACATGCTCTGATTGTTTGATGCCACGGTGACGCAGATCAGTGGACGGATGGCTGGGTTTGCGGCACCCTAGTCTATTCCGCCTGTGAAGGTTGATTGAATAAGGCTACTGATGAGGCTATTGTGGCCATAGGTACGTGGTGTGAATGCCTGACAGGCCCGTGGCTGGCGTCAATGACTGGCAGCCATTGTGGCAAACCGCTGGGCCGTGACTTCCCCAGCTGCGGTGTGTAGCATATCATGAGCCACTGAAATGAGTATTGGGATTTTAGAGTTGATAGATCTGTCATTAGGCTATCATTGGCAATATTATATAGGTGATGTTGCATTTAATGACACATTGTTATAAGCAGCATATCCTGTCATGGTTGAATAATGTTAAGGAGGATATAAAGCAGATTTCTTCCCCCAGCTGATCTATTTTGTAGACACCAATAACAGCCTTACACATTGCAGTGTTTATGTGTGCAGATTTCAAAATCAATTATCCAATATCTGGAACTTTATTCTGCTGCTTTTGTTAGGGGAAGGTAAATGAAAATACACCATTTACATTCTCAAGCCATTTTCCCTTTTCCCTGTCACTTGCACAGAGGACAATGCAGTGTGAGGCATTTCAGTTTCCTTGCTGGTTATATAATAAGTTTGAATGCCTGGAGGTGAAAGTGAAATGTGAACTGCTAGTAGAGCTTTAGCATAATTTAGTGTAATACCAACAAAAAAAACCTTATGCAATGAGCCTTAGTGGCTTGACAGAGATAGCTAATCTGACTATAGTAATAACATCGTATGTGTTATGGTTAAAATATTGAATTCCCAACTAAATCTCTATAGTAGCCCATCTTAACATGTGCAACTAGGGATATGTATATAAACCTATATATTTGAGCTGATAATTTTTCTTCAAGACATTTGATTGAATATTTGAATAAACACACAATACTTTATATTGAAGGGATTTCTGATAAAACTGAAATCCAATAAATCAGCAAATCCAGAGTTCAGTGCATTAATGTAGTAGGACAAATGTGGAGGTTTGTGATTCATCTGAAAACGAAATAATAAAAAAAATCCTATTGTACTGTGTTATTCAGTACATTAAACACATAAAACAATGTAGATGCTACCAAAAGAAAAACAGCTTTTGACCACCGCTGCCCACTCTCCTGCCATCCCACGTAAATGCAATTAGACGGGTGCTTGACATGATGGCTAGTAGCACTGGCAATGATGAAATTTAATGACTCATCATCAAAGTAGAGTTGGTCCTCTATCCCACTTGATACGAGTTGTATAACATGGCAGTTCAAATGCCCTCCCTTGCTCTTCATTGCTCTGATTATGTGAGCACTTGTGTCTGTCTCCTTCCTGCAAGTCCTACTGAAAGTTGATGTGCCAAACTTACGATATGTGCTGTGAGAGGGAGACACACAGAAAGTCAGAGATATAATGGCGTGCGTGCGCGGCGAGAAAATACAGAGAAAATGGAACCAATTTACTGATATTATGAGGATTTGCTTGTTATGAGCGTCCTTTTATTAATATAAGTGAGGCTCAAGTTCCTCCAGATCGCCTGTCAATCAAACAACGTGTCCAGTACTGGGATTTTTTTTTACAGGGACTTTGTGATGATGAAGTTTTTGTAGGTAGCGCTCTTTTCTTTGTCTTTTCAGCCATAATGGCTGTCACTGCATTGCCATTTATTCCAAACAAACCAAGCTGCTGCTAGTGAGAAGGTAAAACTCACTTCCTGTATGCTACCCAACACCGTTCAGAACAGCAAACGTGGAAAAATGTAAATGCTTTCATGAACTGAGTTTGAGTTGAATTCCTGTTTTTTTAAATTGAGCAGCAAAAACTGACGTTTACATGAAAGCAGATTTAACTTTACGCCCTCGGTCAACATATTTTGAAGCGCTAGAACTCCCTGACAGAGCAAACTTGAGGGCATCAACTAGATTCAACATGTTTTTGCTCCATATGCCCACAGGCTGGGTTTTCCATATCTAGTTTTGGATATTCTGCAATGCTGCCAACTTTAGCTTGGCATCCGAAGCCCCTGTCAAGCAAATAAACACTCCTCACTCATAAAATCTGATTTGAAAATACATACAGTGCATGCAGTGATACCACAAGCTATAAACAATCAATTCTTAAAGGAAAAATGGTAAAAAAAAAAAAAACAAACAAACAAACATGCATTTTGGAAAAAAATCCCTGCAGAATTTCAATGCACGCCTCATGAGCCTGCAAGAGGGAAGGGACACGCTTGGCAACCTCCAATGTCTGACAGCAACAAACAGACTCATTGGGAAACCTAGCACTGTGTAATTAACATCTGTTATCATAATGGAGGTCAAGCAGGAGAGAATACACAGAAAAGCCCAGCTTCCCCTAATCTGACGACACCCCTCCTCGCCTGGCACTGAGACAAAAAACATCGGACAGGGCTGCGCGATCATTTGCCAAGAAGTTTTTGAAGAAGCAGTTAGCCGTAAACATGTTCCACCACATCCCAAAAAGTGTCTTCCTCGCCGGGCTCAGTCTGCTAATGGACAATGCAGGATTATTATCACTGCAGACGGTCAAAGCGTTTCCCTTAGTTACGGCCAAGCCTCCCATCTATCTGTGTTTCCAGATGATATGACAGCTCTGATTGGCGGTTAATGGCCGGCGGCATTTTAGTCTCTCCCCCCCTCCGTCCCCCCAGCCCTTTCCCTTTTCTTTTTTTCACCCACACTCTTTTTTTTATGTGTCATTAACTCTCCCAGAAA
>OMKZ01041804.1:1498-12775 GCA_900302535.1 Neoniphon sammara | reverse complement strand
CAGATCAGTGATTAATATAAGCAAAATACAGCCATCGTCAAATATGCTAGAATCTGTTAGGCCCAAAAGCAAATTAATACATGCTCATGCACACACACACACACACACACACACACACACACACACACACACAAAACAGCCAAAACTCAAGTGCAAATTATTTCTGTTCAAGAAGTCATGGAAAAGCTAGGTGAGGAGACGGCAGATGTGGAGGATGCAGGATGCTCTTAGGTATATGTCTGTGGGATTGGAATGTGTGTGTGTGTGTGTGTGTGTGTGTGTGTGCGCACATGCATGTGTCTGTGAGAATCTCTCACCTGTTGCTGGTACATTCTTTTAGCTCTGTGGTCCAGGAGCTGACCTGCTGGTCGTTGTCCGTCTCAAATATCAGACTACCTGGATAGTGATTAACCTTCAGAGACAAAAAAATGCAGTCATATGTACTGTCCACATTATATTACATCATATACATACATTATAATATAGCCAATTAATAGCTGTCTAAAGTCACACATAGTGCCATCTAACTAATTCTACCTATTACACATACAATGACAACATATTGAAAAATCTCTGAGACACACGCAACCTGCAGAGGACAGATCAGACTAGATGAGACCTGAGACTTGACATCGATTAATCTACTGAGACAGATATAAAAATCAGACTGCTTGGATCGTCTGAGACACAAAAACACGATCCTTTCTGTCAGCATAAAATACAGAGAGCATTAAACTTAAAACACCTCTCCAGGCCCGTCTACGACGGTTGACTGATTTCTCACGAACTACACGCTGCTACATTTCTTGTTTAAGAGCCAGCGTTTATTTTTGTATCTGCAGGCTTCAGTGAGCTAAATAAAAGACTCTGAGACCCTTTAATGCTACCCAAATTGGATTCCAGCTGAACAGCCAAAATAAAGAAACAAAAACAGGCAAAAAAAAAACACAGACTCTGACAGACTGAGGTTCTACAACTATAAATGAGAAAAAGGACACCAGGAAATTAGGCTAAATGTTTCAGGAGATGATGTCCAACTCTGTATTAGAGCAGATGTGATGACAAAAACATGTCTGGCGTGTTGCATTAAACCTGTCTTGTATTAATCTAAGAGTGGACTGAAATTTGGGTCAAATGTAACCAACCAGAACTGCAAATAATGCAAAACAACATAAAAAACAGATGCTACTGTTGGTCCCTTGCACACCTCTTTGTGAAAGTACACTATTCATAGTATTTGCCTTATTTTCTCTGCATCATGTTGCAATTCTGCCTCAACTAAATATCACAAAATACAAACAAATCTGTCAATAACTAATTTATAGTTGCATCAAAAAGAAGTGTCATTAAGAATTAAGAAACTTTAGAGATTAAATATATTTTGCACACCTTATATTTTATTTTTTTATTTATTCACTTATTTATTTATTCATTGCACATTTTAGTTCTAGGTTCTCAAGATGCTCCATATAAACTTAAAAATTGAGAAGTTGTTAACCAAAGTGTTTTTCCATATAAAATGAGGAAGCAAGAATTCTGGTGAACTAGAGTAACTCCTCTATATTAAAAATAAACCTGCATTGCTGTGTGTCGCTGTGAAAAATAAGGCCTTTATCTTTTTACTTGAGACCTTAATACTTTTCAAAGCCTTAAATTTCGGTAATTTAATTCAAGGCAAACTTGCACAAACCTCTGCGAAGTGTCTACAGTAGAAGTGTGAAGGTTTCCAAAACTACTGTGAAGCAACGAAAATCAGTTTATCATTTATTTTTTTCCCTATGAACTTGTAGGGGCACAGCGCAAACATTATGTACCTTTAGAACAAATGTGTTGAAGTTGTCGGGCATCTCCAGTCGGTTGCAACGACGGACTTCTTGGATATCTGAGCAGTGGGCCGTCAGCTTGGGACTGGAGGCCTGCAAAACACAACACAGACATGACTGTCAGAGAGATCCACATACTAATGACAGACACGACACAGGCCTGATGCTGACTCACAGACCGAGTCTCACGCATGGAAGAAAAGAGAAAGAAAGAAAAAGTAGAAACTGAAAGAAGAAAAAAATGGAGAGACCAATTAGTGCTAAAACTATCCTAATTTCTGTCCAATGAATGTGTTTAGTGCATTTATACCTTCTCCTGGAGTCTGAGATGGTTGGCCATGTTATATTACTTCCCTGAATTGTGTAACAGTCTGACTGAAATAACTGACAGTGTGGAGGGAATGATAATTTAGTTAGAATAGTTAACCTACAAAATAATTTTTGTGCTGTAACAAAAAGTATCTTTGAAAATGGGTGCTCAAAACAGAAAAAAAAGAAAAAAGAAAATCAGTTTTACTGTATTTGAGACATTAAATATGGAACAATCTAATGGAGGATGCTGCTATAATCTTTCTTTTTACTCATCAGATCAGCAGAGCTACTGATCACAGAAAAGGAATCAAAATCAGAATCACTTAAATCACCAAACTTAGAAGAGTACACAGGAATTTGGCAGATCAACGTGAAAACACAATGTGCAAGCTAAAAACAGAACAGACAAGCACAAGACAACAGTACAAGGTGGAGCAGTAGAACACAGGGCAAGAAAAGAGAGAAGAGGTGCAAAACCGTGTATATCATCCTGCACATAAAGTGTAAAAGTGGTGAACTGATCACAGTCTGGACCACTAAATAACCACTGGACCTAGTTTATCCATTTACATGAATAAACACGTGTGTCCCATTTTATCTTTCTCTCTTCGTCTCCACACCGAAAGCAGAGGGAATCCAGATGGCCTGCAAGCCTGGAAAGCAACAATGTTGGCTTCTGTGAGTGTGTGAAGCATATGCATGTGTGTCTGTTCACACAACTTGTGTGTATATCTGACTGTGTACAACTGTCTGTGTACAAATGAATAACGTGCATCTGTGTGCGCACATGCAGTACGCATGTATGTGTTTGGGTATGTGTGTGTGTTTGTGTGTAAACATATGTATCTGTGGGTGCATGCACACATATCTGCAGAAGCATATGTATCTATGTGTTCATGTGTATGAACATTCTGTGTGTGTGTGTGTGTGTGTGTGTGTGTGTGTGTGTGTGTGTGTGTGTGTCTCTGCATGCGTGTCAATCCTCAGTGCTGCTGAAACTGAAGCCTCCCTCGGCGAGCAAAGTGGAGCGGAGCAGAGGAAGAGCATGATGGGAGCTCTTATGGCACGGCTCCAGTGTCGACTCCGTGAGGACCGACTGTGAACGTGAAGAATACTAAACAAGATACGAAGGGCTTCCCGGTGGCTCTTCGGACCGGGAGACGCACCGGGAGACACCTGACATTGTGAGTCTGGCGTGTGACCTTGGTTGCATGTCATGTTCCCCCCAACTCTATCAGTCCCGTGACCTCGAGCTTCTTGCACTAACAGAACAGAAACAATATAAAAGTAACGCGGCATATGGAGAAGCAACTCTCACTCCATGCAGACAGATCTGAGCAGAAGAGGAACCAAATTGAGTCCTGACTGGAGAAAAGAATGATGGGAAGAGGAGAAAGTGTGTGCATGTATATAGATGCAACAATGACTCACATATACTCACAAAGACACACACACACAAAATTGATCGCGCTTCTCTAACACAGCAATGCAGGTCCTCCAATCCCACAGATACAAAGAGAGCTCACAAAGCCACAGGCGTAAACAAATATATACCCACATACACACACAAACGCAAGCAAACACACACACATACACACACACACACACGGATGGATGGCTTGTTCAGCCATGTGAACAGGCCTGTGGCATGAAGGGTCGGAGGTCATGTCTGAGATGAAGCCTGGATGACAGCTGATAGAAACACGTGGAGACAGAGAGTCAGCAACTCTTACAGCCAGCTTAAGGATGTGCGTCATATGTTAGCTATTCTATATGTGTGTGTGTGTGTGTGTGTGTGTGTTTGTGTGTTGGCATATAGGCGACCGCAGTATGTCAGGGACATCCTGAGGCAGAACGCTCAACGTTATGAGAAGCTGTTTTTCACCATATGAGGGATGCCGGTCTTGATCAACTGCTGTCCGATGTGATTAACTGTAACCTTCTCAGTCTCAGTGACAGGCTCAGTGGAAAATGATATTCTTTCCTCACACTGATTTTCAAGTGAAACTCCGAAGTCTGACATTGAACAGCAGATAAAGAAAATTTACTATCAACGTCTGAGATGTTTTCTACATGAAGCCCCCAAAAACTAATATGGCCTCAAATGTGAAGTTTTAAAAAATTAACAAATTACAAATAGCATTGCACTGAATGAGCATGAACTATTTTTAATTTCCTATTCACAAACTAACAAGATGTCTAAAGGTATGAGGCAGTTGAATATAATGCTTATTAAGACCTTTTTAAGATCATTTCAAGGACTGTTTTTTGGACAAATCATCTTTTTCCTCTTCAGAAAAGCACTGCAGATAGGCATGGAGGTAAGAACCACATATTTGGTCCAGTGCAGAGGTAAGTTTCAGGAAGTAATATGGTCGTTTATAAACGAGATGATTCTATGAACTGTTACTAAAACAAATTCCTTCAGGTTGGATTACATTCTTTCCTTGAAGTTGGCAGTATGATAAATCTAAACACTGACTTTTTTTCAACCCACAGAACATGGGACAGGTAAGTACAAGGATTTTCTTGGATTTCTCTCGACAGGTGAGTATGAGAGGTCAGGTCAGTATAAAGTGAGCTGGGTATTTTCCCAGCAGGTAAGTGTAGCAGGTCAGTACAGAGGCAGCATTATGTTCAGCGGGTGGCGTGGAGTTTTATAACATCAGAAATGTTGACTCTGATGCTGCCTCATCTTATAAAATAGATAAATAATATTAGATAATATGTTTATGCTGAAATTAAGACTTCACAAATTCAAATTTAACACTAAAGGCTTTTAAGAGGCCTAATATTGATAACATTGACATTAAGACATTTTAAAACTGTAAACCTGTACACACCCATACCAAGAATGCTATAAGTGACTACATCCTAACGAGATACAGTTGGATCAACATCCATCGCTATGGGACAAATGTATGCAAGGGAGCGGAAGAAAAGAGAGAGGGCGAGTTGCGTGAGAGAGCAATAAGAAGCAAAAAGGAAACAGACGAGACAATGAAAGACACGGCGTTGGGTGGGAGAGAGGGAGAGAGAGAGAGAGAGAGGGAGAGAGGGAGGGAGGGATGCAGAGCAGAAGAAAGAGCAGGGAGGTGAATTCCACAGCTTTGTGCACCGGATGAGTTTGAGTCTGTGTGACAGTGTGAGAGCCTGAGGAATGTCTATGTTAATCCTACACACACACACACACACACACACACACACACACACAAAGACGCAGACAGGAATACACACACACACACATCAAAAGAATAGATTATCCCCACCGCCCCCATTTCCTCAGTTTGCCAGTGTCATGAATGGACGTCGTAACTTCAAATGCTCTCAGTGCCTACTAATATTAATAAAAAGCACAGAGACGCGGAGACGAGAGCAATATGACTCATTTGGTTAGTTATGAGTCAGTGAATGAGGAGCTGACTGAAGGTGAAGTCACCCCAAATTGCTGTTCCAGCCGAATTTAAGTGTCAGGAGCTCTGAGAAATTCGCTTGTTTTCATCTTGTTAAATTCTTGAAGGTTCTTCTTATGAATTTCCTGTTTTATGACTAGCACAGAGCGAGATAGATGGAGATATACGATCAATACAGGAGAGGAAAAGTGCACGCTTGCAAGTGCAATTTCACACATGAAAGGGAGGGACATAAACAGATGCTTATCAAAATGTGTCCACTGATTTAGTGATGGAGGAATACGATACTTTTCAAACATTTGTTGTTGCTGACATCACACTGTGATCGTTGCCAGCTGGATCTGGTTACAATTTGTAATTTGCTGTTTTTGCTTTGCCAATGAGTACATTTGAATTTTACGCCAATAAAGCTCTTTTTGAACTGAACCTGAGAGATAACAAAAAAAAAAGGAGAGTTAGCTGCACCCACAACATCGTAACTACACGGGATGTGCCTTAGCTGACAAAGCCACGGAGCACCTCGAGATCTGGCTTTGAATTGTGTGTCGGTAAGCATAAGAAAGACGTCTGACTCATTGAGAGGAATTTATTATGAGTATGTGAATGAGTTTCTGACTAAGAGCATCTTAGGAGGAACCATATGTGTGGTGTGTCTGTGGGGGGAAAAAAAATGAGGGGAGAAAAAAAAACCCTAGGCAGCAGATGTGTTACTGGTTGAGCAACAGCAACACAACAGGGCTGATTTCTGTGAATCAGCTTCATCAGGGGAACGAGTACATGAGGACTAACAAGCTCATGTACACACTTTGTCGATTACGGCAAACTCCAATCCAAGTCTGAGCTCTCTAATACTCAAAAGAACACACACACAAGCATAATCACTCCCTGGCCTTTTCCTCCTTGCCTCTCTCGGCCCGTATATCCCTTCTATTCCCACCTTTCGGATCATGTTAATTCACACAAGGACTCGAACAGAATATTTCCCCAAAGATTTCCTTTAGTCTTGGTACAAACTTCTTCAAAGTCTAATTCTGAGTAGATTAGTATCTCTGAAGAGTTAACACGACCTGTGAGCATTATTAAATGTTTATCTAGTTGTTTTAACTTGCCCTGTTTTCTCAAGTCAAAACCTGAAACATTTCAATGCCAAACCTAGCGCAATTTTGCTGTAATAAAAAACATCGTAGCTGTGACGTTTTACGGTGACGGGGGACCATTTTCTAGTGGGTGCTTTTTTTCAAGTTGCAAGTTTTTCATTATTTTTTTAATTTATTGCTCCTCTTTGTCTCGACAGCTCACTGTGTTGTGTCCCTGCAGCCCTATAAGTCCACTATTACAGAGGTTCTTCAACATGTAGTCCATGAGCCAGACCAGATTTTGGTATCACTCAAGGTGGCAAAGTCTAGTTAATTTTTTTTTAAAGGACATATGTCTGTAGATGATATTTTGGTATGACAGCAGTTGCTAAGTGGTAGCTTTTTCATAGTTTTCTGCTTTTGAAGTTAGTCACCCTATACCGCAAATTGGATTTTAGGTGCTGGTGCCTGTCCGATTTCAGACTCAATTTCAAGGGACTAATTATTATTCAGTTGTTGGTCTGTTTGATAAACAAAAAAGCTGTGAAAACTTTTCAAAATGTCAACAACACATTTTTTCATGATTTTCGCCTAAACCATAGTCTGGATTTGAGCACTATGCCATCTAGGAACATCAAAGACACAAAATCCAAAAACCAGGATACTGCCATGACTCTAAGGACTCAGGAAATATATAATTCACCCATACAATCACACTGAGAAGGGTCATTTGTGGCATGCAATGCATGTAACTAAACAGCAGCCATCAGCCCGTCACTGTGCAGCTCAAGGCCGATGAAATACTGTAACTATTAAATGTATATTGTGAGGCTACAGCCCTGCGGTCAGATTTGACACTCTGGTAAAAAAGGAAAAACATTAAAGAAACACTGACGAATGTGCTGACCACAGAACATTAAAAACCTTGACCAAATCATGACAAAAGGGTTCTCCACTTGTAAGTTTTATTACATCCAAACCAGCGCGAGTGTGTGGCAACAGTCTGGACACATCTTCAGTCATGTTCGTAAACTAAAGCAGCGGTTCCCAATCCTGGTCTTCAGGTCTCACAGACATACTAGTTTTTATTCCAGCAACCCAATCAGGATATGCACAAAATCAAATGTCATATGTTTGACCAGATACCTCAATACTGATACTGTAGGGATGACTAGTGGTGCTTTCATGTGGATGTGATGACCAAGCAGGTAGAGGCACATGACAGAATAGCTAGAGCAGTCAAGTAAGTTCAGAAAATTGCATCCCTTCACTGTAGTTCAGCTTTTAAAACCAGAAAAAGATAATGCTCGCTCTATATCATATTACAATATCAAAATCCCAGATGATTTCTAGTCTTACATCGCAGTATCAATATTGTCAGTCCTGATTCCTAAGGACCAGGATGGTGAAACACTGGATTAACAGGCAGTTTATCAAAATCAGCTTTTTTCAATCACATTTTCTGGGGCTGAGTCTGATTCTCGATGCATTTTTCTCTCGCTTTCTACTGTATTCAATTGACTGATCTTATCGGCTGCATTACAGTCAACCTATCCATGTGTAAATGAATCAAAGGTTTTATAAAAACATAGTAACTGACATGTTGCTGTGATGATTGGAAGCTCCCTTACCACCACTATTAGTATGACATTACATATTGGGCGATCGATTGGTGCACCCCTTGTAATATTACGACCCCATATTGACAGTTCACTTCTTACCGCTGGTCCTTTTCAGTTTGAGTCAGCTTTCACTACTATGTTTCAGCTTTACGCACGCATGCACACACACATATACACACACACACACACACGAGCATAAACACACACAAAGATACAGAGGACTAATATTGTGACTGTGAGAAGACGATAACAGTGACAATATGTTGGGCTGTGCTTCCCCAAAGTGGAGAAGCGTTTCAAATAATATTTACATCATATGACAAATCTCTTCTTACAAACCGACGGAAATATTTTAGGCAGAGTGAGAGCTCATCAAGGTGAGTGGCCCTCGCCGCCACAGAGGAAACACTGCTGGACATACTGCACATATTCGTACAGGTTTACACATGCCAGCTGGCATAAACAGTTTATGGAAGCAGCTCGCAAACAAACAGAGATACACAGCAACAGATGCATCCATGCACTCTCACCCACCCACCCACACAGCCACAGCCACAGCCACACAGCCACACACACACACACACACACACGCTCGCACACACATTGATGAGATACAGGATGTTTGGAGTCCAAAACGTTCTTCCCAGGGTCCCTTTCTCAAGGCCATCGCCATAGCAACTGACTGACACTCAACATTCCACTATCCCTCCGAGGGTCACCATTTCCAGTGCTGTCCGGGGCGCATGTGTGTGTGTGTGTGTACACATGCTCGTGTGCATGTTGGAAAGCGTTCAGTCTCGGCAGGGTTACCAAACTGGACTCTGGAGAGACTGAGAAACGTGTGTGTATAGTCACCACACACACACACGCACGCACACACATACAAACTCGCGTGTGCGTGTGTGACATTTTGGTAGCGTTCCTGATGGTTGGTACAATAAGCCTCCTGAGGCAGATGAGACCTTGACATTAATCACAGTAGCCGCCACATGTGACTGTGCTTTCAGGTCGGGGCCTCTGATGTGTTTCATTATGCTGCATATGTAAAACTGATCAGCACCCATGTGTTGCCGTGGGTGAGCTTTATCCCCCTCCCCCATGTTACAAGATGACTTTATTTACCTGGCTGAGGTTGCCAACCAGTAGTGACTAGCTCTGCCAAAAATGATTGCCAGGTTTGTAAAAAGTCATTAATTCCTCTTTTAATACATTTAAACTATGGCTGCAAGGGTTCAAATAACACTGTGGTGATCTGGAGCAGCTGGCATTGTTTTTGCCACCCTGCTGCCAGACTGTGGCACCTGTCGCTTGTGTCATTTACTAAAAACACCCCCAAGATTCCTCCTCCATGGTTGATAGGACAGAAATATTTTTGTTTTTTGGGGGGGGTCTTGTTCCAAGGCTCTTAGGGTGGAAAAACAAGAAAATAGATACACACGTGTTACATATACTTACTTTTTTTTTCTTTTTTGGAAACTTTCATGAGTTAAAAAATAAATATATAAATAAAAATAAAAACAAGATTATGCAGAAAAAACCCTGACAACCACAAGTCCCAACCATCCCTCTCTATAATGCCTACATAGAGTAAAGACACACAGCAGATCACTAGCACTGATCAGCTTACAATCATCTCTATCTGTCTGTGGCATCAATGGAGGATGTGGGAAACACACACACACACACACACACACACACACACACACACGTACATGCACGCACGCACAGACACACACACACATATAGCACTGAAAGCTAGTGGGGTTACGAAGACTGATAGAGATGAGTGTGTTCTAGGAAACCTGTCAGAAGCTGTCAGAGACGAAGCCTTCAGTAATGAATAAATGTGTCACCAGTTCATCGCACTGCCCTCCATGCATACTTCTCAGAAACACTGATAGACGAGCCAAATACGCACAACTAAGAGAGCAAGCGAGATTCACAGAAATGAATTCAGTTCCCTGCAATCAGTAAGATGTGGTTTTGCACATACGAATAAGACCAATTAGCAAGCATGACTGGAAGCAGAAAAGAGATCAGAAAGTGGTATCACCTCTTGAGTTTGCTAAAAAAACATTCTTTGTTTCGACGATAACAACCGACTTCTGTCAGAAAGTTTCTCGGTTACACAGAATAAAGCATAATTAGCAGAAGTTATGTTTATCACACCAACGACTGACAAATATCCTGCAGTATAGAGGATACAATATCACGGGCCTCTAGCCGTGAAGAAATCCTCTCACATTTAACAAAACAAACCAAATCATCTCTCTACACATGGACACTGACTGAGAATAAGCAGAAACACTTACTAATTGGTCTGGAGATATTCACTCCAGCTATATTGTAAAGTTTCAACCAGTTTTCAATCACATAAACAAGTGGTTTTCAGTGGGATTTCCAGGAGGTCCACAGCAAAATAAAAAATAGTTCAATTTCACTATAATTTCATTCTCTAGAAATTGTTACCATACAAAACAAGTGATTATTTTAACATTATGCTTTACTCTTACCACTTCGAATCTGTCAAGTATGACATCCAAACAACAGAACAGTTAACACAAACCAAAATATCTTTTCATATCAGGGTCCCTAGGGCAAAATCACTTCAAATGGGGGTCTGTGACTAAATGAAATCCAACTTGAGGGTCCAGAACAAGCAGACCTTTGAAAAACCCCTGACATAAACAACTACTCTTTTTTTGGAATACTTTGGAAAACATTCAGGGATGTTTCAGACTTCGTATGAAATGTCCACAGCGCCCAAGTTAGGCGAAGGCTAATCCAGAATTAAGCTCATTAATAAATTTCAAAAAAACATGATGTTGCTACATGATCAATGTGAGAAATTATTAAACATCAAACTATCAGTTCAGGGGAAGAACTGGCCCTGAATCCTCTGATGTCATTCTTTTTATGTTTCTTTGCTTTAAAGTTATGGCTTCTAGATAAATAACTCTCCAGTACAGCGATGAAAACTACAGCACAAGATGAAATTTGGACTCACTCGAGCTAAATTGTGACGAATCAG
>OMKZ01041799.1:9251-19421 GCA_900302535.1 Neoniphon sammara | reverse complement strand
GATGAGATTAGTCTCCAAGATTGAAGATTCACGCAAAGAACCCTTGCTCATCAAGGTTCATATACCAAAGACTTTCCCACCTTGACATTTCGCCCAAAGGCACGGCAACGTACAACACACAAACACACACACACACACACACACACACACACAGACAGACATACACAGACTCAGGAGCAGCTGACCTCAGCGGGACGAGCATCTCCCATGGCCTGTGTGTTTGGAAAACTGGAGTCTAGAGGGTGTGAAGTGTGAACAAGGGAAGCGCCACACAGACAAATGCAATCTGACAGCCTTGCGGGAGAAACTCTATATATAACTACAGAGACACCGGGGGAACTCGCATCTCTGGGGTGGGGGTACGGGGTGGTGTGTATAGGCCTTGTTTGTTGTTGCATATCAAACCACCTCACCCTCCATATTCAATAAGCAGAAGCTCCGACTGCTCGACACAGTGCAGTGCACACAAAAACTGGGCCCGTAGGGATTTACAGAGAGGTATCATGTATTGTAGAGTTGCAATGTTGAACTTTTGAACCAATTATTCTCAACACCTCAAGCCACTTTTTTTTTACATTAATGGAACACTGGGTACATAGATATTAATTTTGGAACAGCAGATGTGGAAAGTAACGAAGTAAATTTACTCAAATACTGTAATTAAGTGGAGTTTTGGGGACTGGGACTTGACTATTTCCATTTTGTGAGCCTTTTGATCAAGTACATTTTACTGCTAATACTTCTATGTTTTACTTGAGTGAAATTTTAAATGACGTACTTTTACCTTTAATGGAATATTTTTCCATCGTGGCATTGACACTTTAACTTAAGTGGAGTGTTGGATTGTATAGTTACCTGGACATGATCTAAGTCTACATAATGGTGAAATACCCTCATTAGTTGCTCTGTGTTCCTCTGGGCTGCTAATCCTGAATACTGACTTTGCATTTCTACATTCACATCCATAGTGTGGCAGAACAGCTCCCCAAAATAACAATTTCAGCACATAAGCAAACGCAAAGAAAACAGATTATGCCAATATAAAAAATAAGTCCTGGTACCCATTTTTCATGTAATTACAATGATTTATGAAAGTAATACAAAGTCATTTCTTTCTGCCACAAGGTTAGTATGCGTAAGTATACCTGCTGCATCTATTTTTCAATTCAAATGGGAAAATAACAAGAAAAGACCCATTTAATTTCCTAAAAAAACGGGTACTGTGACTTGAGGCTTATTATATTGGCATAATGTGCTTTGTTTGTGTTTGTTTATGTGCTGAAAGTGTTATTTTGGAAGCTGTTTTGCTATGGAAGTAAATGGAGAGATACAAATCCAGTATTCTGGATTAGCAGCCCAGGGGAACAGAGAGCAACTAATGAGGATATTCCACAATCATGTGGACTCATATTACATCCAGGCAACTGTACAATTTTTGGTAGATTTGAGGACTTTTTCCACCATTGAGGAACAGTCACTCTCCTAAACTGATTTACAATGAAAATTAACAATGGGAACTTATTGACGACTTCAGCATAAAGCCCAGGAAATCACACTGTAACATCACTGTGTTTTGATACAGCTGTGCCTCATACCTGATGCATCACGTCATCTCTAGAATCACAATAAAGAATGTCCTCAAGGGTACTGTGGCTTTTATACTAGGGCTACCCACGCATGTGTGCTGCCTGTAAAGTTTTCTTCAAAGTACAATGCACACACATAAGAATAAAAACCAGGAGAAAACAAATACGCCTTACTCCTTGCTTACTGCAGTTGGCAACCGTGCATTCTGGGAATTATCAGCCCTGTTGGAACACGTCTTTGATCAATCAGATTGCTTGGCTGAAACTACTCGACTGTATGAATATGCATTAGAGTAAAACATTTGGACCACGTTTTCAAAATAGATGCAAAGGAGAGATGTCACTGTGGATTTGTGGAGCAGACAATTTGGTGTGTGACTGTTTATGAATTCACAGGGAGGCAGGCATGCAAAAAAAAACAAAAAAAAAAACAAGTGAAATATATTGTGGTATCTCACTTTCACAGCAGTTCAACCCACAAGAAAACAGCAGGGACAGGGGAGAACGGTACTGAGGGAACCCATATGCTAAGATGCCAGGCCTCTCACAGTCTCACAGTGGAAAGGGCAGATCTACAGTTTTGTCAAGTCACCTTACATCCAAACTTAATGCAAAGATTAATCCATTAGACTCTGATTTTCCCTTAAAGTTCCCCTTAAGTAGCTACTTAGTTTTTCTCCCATAATGAACAACAATGTCACATATGTATTCTGTATCTGCTGGTTGCAGCTTCATTGAAGCTACATCACACTTACACTGAGTGAAATATTCAAACCCATTGTTTTATAGCTGCAGGATAACATCAAATACAAAATATCTACTTGTCTTGTGCATCATTTATGACACATTTCCCTGTAATTCAGCAGCACATATTTGGTATCTTTGGAAACCTTGGGATCTCCGCTGGAGATTAAAATAAACTGCTGTGGGTTTGAACAAAGCTTGACCATGCAACACTGACAAACCCACCTGTGGGCGCGGCAGAGCTGAAGATATTAAAAGATGGATTTGGGGATTTTAATGATTGATATTGGATTGTTCAAATGAAGATTACAATTAATCGGAAAATGACTATTTTTACCCAGCCCTACCCGTACGTGCACTTGAACATCTTTGTGAATTCATCCCCGGGTTTCAGCACATTTGTGTGTCTGGTTTGGGAAAACACCAATTAGTGTAATTTTCCAATGACATCATCCAAACAGACAAAGCAGCAAATCCCTTTGGGCTGGTGACTCCGAGGGGACAGACAAAAACTTGGAAGGAAAACTTGACATTTGCTAATGTAATGACTACTGGACTGGATTCTTTTTTTTTCTGCTCGGCTGAATTTCAGGTGCACACTTGTTTGGCGCAGGATTTCAGTAAAGACTCTCACATGGATAAAACAGTATGTGTGAGTACTGAACTCATAAAAAGCCTGAGCGGTAACTGTGTGGGAGGTGAAATGACTTCAAAGTTTATTTCCTGTCTCAACAAAGCGTTGTTGGCACAGAAATGGAATACATGTCATGTAATAGCATTTATGGGTATTTTTTGCTGGTATAAATCTAAACCCAAATCTTGACCTTTGACCTTAAAACACACAAAAACTAGTAGCTGCTATTTGCCTCTTAAGGGTATTATTCCACCATTTGGGGAAAGGCACACACCATACAGACACAGAACCATTGTTTATAGCTCACAAAAGGATGGTGCCCACATTTTGTGATTCGCCCGTGGGTACAACAGCCTTATTAAGGCTACCTGCTGTGCTAAACAGCTACAGCACTGTTCGCTAACCCTCCGCTTTCACAAGCCCCACAGCGCTCACAAACACACACACACCACACACACACACACTTACACAAACATACACACATACTAATTACCAAAGAACAGCCATGCATCTCCAACACGAAGCCCTCCAACCCTGCAGCAGCCTCTCTGCGCTCTACATCTGTTGTTAATTAGCGGTTTTGGAGCAGCTACACCGTGTGACAGCGAGGCTAACGCGTGTAGCTGCTTGTAGAAGTGGACAGAAAAATCACAGAGCTTGCAGCGTGTCGCCCACGTTGCTGCGCGAACTCCCAAGGGACGCCGCTGTGGAAGAACAAAGTTTCGGCTAGAGCTAACGTTGCCTCTGTAGCGTGTCGGCATCTGGGCTAGATGGGCAAGAGAGCGGGAAAACAAAATAATAAACCGCAAACATTCCTGTGATAAACACAAGAGTAAGAGAGGGCCTGGACGGCAGATGGAGAAAGTCTTTGGAGTCTTTTTTTTTTTCTTACAATGAAACTTCATTTCCATCTTTAATGGGGTAGCTCCCAGCTCTTTCATTTTCTGTAATTATGATGCAAATTCAGTTTTATGCAGCCAATAAAACCTGTGCAAAACCTGAAACCAACTCCGAACAATTCTGCTATTGCAACCAAAGACATCATTCCTATCACTTAAACTGTAACCCCTTAATACCGGATTTTCCCTCAAATTTCAAGTGACTTCAAATTTAAATAAAAAACGTTTTTTGTTTTGTTTTGTTTGTTCATTTGTTTGTTTTTTCCATAATGTGCAGCAATGTCAAATACTTGTGGTGTATCTGCTGGCTGGTTGGAGTTTCCCTGAAGCTACATCACTTGAGTGAAATATTCAAACCTAAAATAAGATTGTTCTATGGCTGCAGCATTACATCAAATAGAAAATATCTACATGTCTTGTGCATTATTTTATACACATTTCCCTGTAAGTCAGCAGGACATATTTGGGATCTTTGGAAACCTTGGGATCTCCAATAGAATTTAAAAATAAAGTTCTGTAGATTTGAACAAAGCTCAGTAACGATGAACCCACCAATTGGACCACTAGGTAGTAAGGGGTGTTACGTTAAATCGATTTTTTTACATATAAACTTCCCCTTTAGATTTGGGTCTGGTCTCTATCTCCATTTTTTTTTCATTATTTTCTCCACACCCAAAAACAAATCAATTTTTCCTTGGCTTGAAGCCTATCTGCTCACCCATTCACAAAAATCATCACTTTTATATACATATATCATTTAGTCACAGGGGTTTGCTCCTATACTTACATATGACGAATGACTGTTTTTTATTGTCTTTCTCTTGTTTTGTGTAAATGTAAAGCACACTCAATTGCATTTGATGGCGATAAAAAGCGCTGTATAAATAAAACCTGATTGATTGGATGACAAAGTAACAAAACAACCTTTTTGCCAGAAGGTACTTAGGTTGGATTATGTGATGTGTAGCTGTGTTTTGGGAAGAAACACTATGAACTTAATAGAGGGGAATCTGAGAGCTGCAAGAGGGTCATTGAGAGAGGAAGATGAACCTAAAGTGAACCAGCCCAGCGAAAACAGCTACGCAAGCAGAACTGAGTAAATATGTTAAGTCAGGGCACTTTACACAACTGCTTGGACTAATACATGGAGGAGGAGCACTTAACTTGTGGTTCGTCACATTTTAAACCAAGCTGGTTGAACATCTCTCCCTCCATACTCTCTCCTTCCTGATGGCGAACACTAAAAGCCTGAGGTCAGGAGGCTGCTTTGGACCTGAACCCAAGTGCCCCCTGGGATACGTAGTTTCGGCCTCCGCCCTATCCCACCCGTGATGCTCACCTCCTGCTATTAGACACAGCATCAGTGCGGCGTGAAAACCCAGCTGAAGTGCTTTGAACGCACCGCCCCCGCGGGTCGATAGAGCCATAAACTTTAACATCCAAGCGAGGAGATTATTAGATTATGAGGAGGGCTACACCCAGATGTTGTTGTGATAACCAGCAACTGACATGAGGTTTATTTGGTTACTCTGTGATATACTGGAGTCAAGTGTATCTGTATTTAAAGGGTATTTGCCTGTGGCTGCAGTATAAACACAGAGCATAGAGTACATCAGAGATAATGTTGAGTCCCGACTGTGATGGAGCACACTGCAGTTAAACTGTGCAAAAATGAATCAAATCACCAGCTTCTCCACTCACACACAAAACCAACTGCACCCATGTGATAAATGCACAAAATTTCACCTCTGCAGAGCCCATCAGCGCCTGCTAATTAGAGATAATGACAGAGTATGCATTCAGTGATTATGCAAAGTGAGAAATATGCATAACTTATTATGAGTGCAGTATTATTTTTTTTGTCTCAATCCAAAAGTAAACCATAGGTGCAGATGGACCATTTAGGTTTTTGTGGGTACACTTAACTCACTAAGTCTTTCTGGAGGCCTGTTAGCAAATTTTTACCAAGTGTTGATTTTTCAGTGACAATTATTTGGGGCTGACGAGTGTTGATTGGAGAGTTATTTGTCCACTCATAGAGCTGATATGGCTCTGGAGCAGCTGTTCAAAACTATCTAAAAGTGTGAAATTAACTCTCATGGGCCTGGACTGATAGACACACTGGCACAGAGTTGATTTTTACACTCTTGCTGCTGTGTGTTAATTTGTACCCTTTTACATTCTGCTCACAGCAGAGACAGGCAACTATGTCGACATCGTAAACATCATGACAAGCTAACCGAAATGCAAAATAGTTTGATTTGGTTTAGACAGGAGGGAAAATAGACTGTCGAGATGGAAATTTACAAATGTAAGTGTGAAGCCTGGATAAGTGTATTTCCTGCTTCAGATCTCGCCTCGACATGTGTATCTATAGCACAATATGGCGAATATGATGTGGCCTCATCTTGCCCAATGCAGAGTTATCTCAAGAGAATATGGCTTCACGCCACCTACAACCTATATGATCAAACTTCTTTTCCATGCTTCCCCCTGCCAGGAGTCCCACATAGCATAACGGTTTATATGACTCGCTAATGGAGGCCTGATGTCTTCTTGGCTTCCAACCCAACACAATCCCATTAAGTTCTGGTGAGTGGGCACATACTATATCTCAGTGTGGTGCTTGTTGCTGCTGCTGGCTCAGCAAGAAGCTTCTGAGGAGGGAGGCTGACCTCCTGGAGACGGCTAATGGAGACCAGGAGCTGGTGCTGCTTGTTTCATTAAGGATAGGACACCCAAAGGATGCAGTGTCTGTGTGTGTTGAATATGTGTTGTTAAAAAAGCCAGCTAGGCCTGTTCAGACTGTTCAGAAATGATGTGATATCAGTTGAAAGCATCTGTCTGCACTGCTCATTGTTTTTTGGTTTTCTGCAAAGCACTCTGTGACAATCCTGTTTGTGAAAAGCACTCTATAAATAAACTTGACTGTGGATCAAGCTTCTCACAACGTGCAGCGTGAGAGTTTTGTGCTCAAAAAGTAGATATGTCAAGTTGTGCTGCAGCAGCAGGGGCGTAGCTAGGAATTATGGGCCCTGTGCACAGGAGGTAAGTCTGGGCAACCCTCCACTTTCCTGTCAATCCCACACCACCATTTTTCATTTAAGTCAAACATCCGATTCAAAACACTTCCACATCATCACACTTCATTTAATGATGCCTATTACCAAACACATCCCTAATTTAAATTCTGGGTTTAGCATTAGCATTAGCATTATTTTATAATGTAAGTCAGCAGGACATATTGGGATCTTTGGAAACCTTGGGATCTCCAATAGAATTTATCCTGTAACTATAGCCGCCTGTTCAAAATCTGTATAGGAGGGACTATCCCCCCTATACAGATTTTGAACCTAGCCAAATTTTATTCCTGCTCACTGCAGTTTGTCTCAGATATCATATCAGCTACTGCAACATATTTTCAAGAAAGTTGTATTTATTTATAGAGTTCAATTCAACCTCGTTTCAAACCAGAGCAGTGTGAAATAGAAATAGAAAAAGACATTTTAATACTTAGGCACTTCTGGGACCCCCCTCTCACCTTGGGGCCCTTGGTGGTCAGTACCACTATTCCCCTGAAGGCGTCATCAGTCTGAGGCCTTGTAATTTTAATTCTTTGCCATCTGAAAAACGAAAAATAAAAATGTCTCCTCCAGTTTAAACTGTCAGTCTGCATATTAACCTCATAGCCTCAGAGTTATTGTGTCATCTCACATCCAGAGTAAAGGAAGCACTGAGCCAAAAACATCAATGTGTCACTGCCCAGACTCAGTGTAACGACATACAGCAGTGTAACTCCAGAGGGGAAAGTGACACTACTTCTGGAAAGATGTCTGCTTTTATTCCACTGTCTTGCAGCCAGGTTTGTGAGATGATCTCAGTGGATCTGTTGAGTAATGGACTGGTCTGATCAAAGCCATTCAGGGTTAGTCATGTGAAAGAGAGAACATCAAAACCAGTGAGAGTTCAGTGGGGTTGATCTATGACAGGTGAGCCGCAGCTGGGCCCTTATGAAGAACACATGAGCTGGACTCACATAAACCCAATATCTTCTCACGAGGCACTAAATAGAGACAGAAAGAGGAAGAGGCTAAACAGATGGAGATTTAGGTCTGTGAGATGATCTAAGGTTTGGGTTCAAGTGTAAGACAATATGCGCTAGGTCTTTTGGTGGCTGTCCAAGTGGGGTTCATAGACCTGCAGGGGCCCTTGACGGGTTCCAGGGGGAACTCCAGCATAATGAGAATAATTTAAAGCCAACATTATTTAGTTAACTTGAAATTACCTTAATTAGAGAATGTTTAAAAAATACCTTTGTAGCTTTCACTGTACCACAATTCAACATCTCCCAGTCCAGTATGGACAGTCCCATATGGCGGCCCTGGGACAAAATCTGATCAAAGGGGGTGGGTTCATGTGGAAGACCCTGAAAGAATCATTTAGGGATCCTCCTCTTGAAAATATTTCAGAACCCCTAGTCTATTGCTCCACAGTATAATATGATTTTCTGTATACCGACTAGTAGTTCATCAAATCTAGTTACTGGTTAATAAAGTTACTTGCTGATACACAAAGAGGACAAGGATGATTCACAACAGTGTGTGTGTGTGTGTGTGTGTGTGTGTGTGTGTGTGTGTGTGTGTTGTGAATCATCCAATTCTCCTAATGAAGAAGCAAGGCTATATGCAGCTGTTACTCCCTTAAAATTAAGTTAACGCAGCCTTACCTTTTGACCCTGATGATCTGGTCTCTCATGGGTTTGATGTCCTGAAAACTTTGCTGGTTGACCAGGCTGTAGACCAGGATGAAGCCTTGGCCGTTCCTGATGTAAAGATCCCTCATAGAGGCGAACTGCTCCGTGCCGGCAGTGTCCAGGATCTCCAGCACGGAGGGAGACGAGTCCACCTCGATCTCTTTGCGGTAGAAATCTTCAATAGTCGGGTCGTACTTCTCTATAAATGTCCCGGTGACAAACTGGACCGTCAGAGCGGACTTCCCCACCCCGCCGCTACCGAGCACCACCACCTTATACTCCCGCATGGCGCACCAATTTGGTTAAATCCAGCATGCAGAAAACAAAGTCCTCAGCAATGGATAAAGGAAACGCATCCCCATGCACAGCTGCCTTGCATAGACTCAGACTACAGGCATGACACGGTAACAGCCTACGGTAAATGAGATGCTCTTGTATTTATAGGCGGGTGATCTTGGAGCATTTAGCCCTGAGATGCACAGCTACAGCCCCTACTGAAATATTCCCACGCTATCTTGAAGGGACACCATTCCAGAGGCATCCATAATGCAATAAGGCGTCGGTGTAGCAAAAATTAGATTGGCTATTATTAGAAATCACTAGATGGCACATCTTTTCATGTACCTACAAATAGAAGGCTAACACTGCATTTCTCTGTACAGTGGGGTGCAGCAGAGTTGAGGGCAAAGAGGCTATTTATCCTTCATGAGACAACAGCGCTCGGGATCCACGCCTCTGGAGTCGGTGTATCCAGTGGATGTTACTACAAATAGTCCTAGCATGTATGGGGGGTGATTAATGCCATGGCGAAACAAAGGAAGGAGCAGGAGAGCCCTTGAGGCAATAAGCTACCGGGCAGCATCTTTGCAATTATGGAAACGAAATTACTCCAAGTGTTTCCATTCTTAGTGAGGTAACTAAGCTACAAGGAGAGGTGTTAAAGCATCAGTGTCTTTGTATTGGGATTTAAGCTTAAGAGATGCAAAACGAAGCTACTAGTATAGTCCTCATCGAGTAACTATGCTAAACTAAGTAACTATGGGTGAATTATTTTTGTCATCATGAGAAACAAAGCTGCTTAAAGTGGCACTGTGAACTGAGCTTTTAAAAGCACTGACAAGCCTGAGCTACAGTATACTACAGAGGGAAGTGTCATTGTTGTCATTAGCAATTGTCATGGAAATTGACTTGGCAGTCCTTCTGGGATTTTGCAATTGCAATTATCAATGTAAATTCAAGCAATCTCTGCAATATTTGCGGGAGCTTATAATTTAGCAAAATTACCGCAACTTTTCTGAAAGAAATGGCCAAATCAACAGACTACTTGTATAGTTTTCAGATCGCCTGTCATGTGGACCATTGTTGCGGCTGATGAGGTCATTGCCGAGGAGAGGCAGGGTGAGTGCACACGCATGTGTGTGTGTGTGTGTGTGTGTGTGTGTGTGTAAAAGGGACAGTAATTAGATGTGTGGGTAAGAGAGAGAAAGAGAGAGAGAGAGAGGATAAATGACAGCCCTCTATTTTAAATTATTTTAAAATGAACATTTTTACTAA
>OMKZ01041797.1:2650-14383 GCA_900302535.1 Neoniphon sammara | reverse complement strand
CCTTGTTGATTGTTAATGAGTCACCTTGTTTTTTTTTTTTTTTTTTTGTTTGACCTTCTAACCAGATCATCGTCTTCTGATCTACTGAGAGAGAGAGAGAAAGAGAGAGAGGTGGAAATGTTATGACATTTTCTGATGCTCTAAAGGGACGTTACGTGACCTGTATCTCCCTCTATTGGTGACCATCAGTAACTGCAGCAATACTAATACAACTTGTCTCCCTCTTTACTTATTGTCCCCTTCAACTACGGTGGCCTGTTAGTGACAAACACCAATCTATAATAAAAACCAGAATACTGATGATGTAATAAAAAGCCAAACCACTGGGACGCCACATTGGAACAAACAACTTTGTATGATGTCATAACAGAGGCGTTAAAATGAATGAGCTCACTGGCTGTTAGCCTAGCTGCTAAATTAATGCTACGCTTAACGGCAAGATTGTAAACACAAGAGTCAAACAATCTTCACCTTTAACAAATAATGATATAAATATTGATAGATGATAACCAGATTTTCTAAAGCATCTTAACACAGCAGTTAGCCTAAGCTTGTTAGTTCAGCTAGTTAAGCTAGCTTAGTTTGTTTACAGATAAATGAGACATTTTGTAAAATACCATTAATACGTTCATAAATAATTTACTGTTAATAAGCTTAATCATGTTTATTAATAGTAATGATTTGGACTGCAAACCGATTTAGCTTCATTTCTGTTTTCTGATATCAACAGTTTGACAGTTTTTGCCTTTTGATTAAATATTTGAGTGTTGCTGAACATCTGTATCAGGCCTCTGGATGATCTTTGGTGACTTTCTGCAGGAAAGTGTTTAACTTATCGGCACTTGAAGACAAAATTTCAGCAGCACTTTATGTGGATAGTCCACACTGACAATCAACTGCCAGGTGACAAAAAGTGAGTGTTCAACTAAATGTGTCAGAATTTGAACCATTTTAAAGCTAAACCCCACTGTAACCCAAGCTTTAATATTAAACCCAATTGGAAAAGAAAGCTGAAAATTACTCTAATTTTAAAAAGATTTAAATTGTTTAAAGTCAATAGATGGTCTGTATTCCCACCGTAATAACTATAAAAAAAATGTTTGGAATAACAACTCTAACTATATTTGTATTTCTGTCTCAATAGTTTTTGATGCATTCAGTGACAAAAGCTTTTCAGCCAATCAGATTAAAGGTGTAAACGAGGAATGAGAATTGTTCCAGCTCACTGCAGTGATGCTTCATCTGCTGAGGAGCTGATCGTTGATATCTGATCAGAAATCAGATGACCAGTCACAGATATCGCTGTAGTTTGAGACAAGAGTCTTAAAGGGACTGCAGAGTGTCTGCAGACCAGACTTCACATGGAAGTACAGGAGGCGTTTAAGTCTCACAGGTCTGACCTCGCTGTACTGTTGTGTCTGCAAGACAAGACAGCCAAATAGATCATTAGCACAGACATTTGCACACTACTGTCGACCACTACAACACCAATAATGGACTACAGACTAACCCCTTGTCTAGACCGCAAGCGTTTTAGACGCGTTTTTCACTCGTGCGTCTCATGCAGCAGATACGCTCTCATTTTAATCTTTGCAGCTGTCTGCACCATGCAGCTCGCATCTCAGCTGTGTCTCAGGGATGTAAACACGACCTGAAACGTTTATTTACGCTCCGAGTCTATTTTTTTCGACAAATACGCGTGTAAACATGAGGCGATACCCAATAAAAAGGCACTGAATTGAATCATTTATCCACATTTTGCAACCTAGGCTATTTGTTATTTCAACGTGGTCTAGACAAGGGGTAACAGCAACAGGCTGCAGTGTTTGTTAGCAGGTGCACATGTGCAGATGGAAAGAAGAGGAAAAAGAATGAGGTTTGGTTTGCTCATGGCTGGCTTGATGCTAACATTGTGCAGCCAGCTAATCTGCAAGTTCATTTTTGTTTGACTCATGAAATTATCCAGCCACTCTTCAGCTGAAGATTACATTGACAACCACAAAGCAGCCGCACCAATCAGTGTCCTTTGAAGAACTGTGGGTGTGGCTTAAGTGATGATGACGCAGAGGCAACAGAAACAACAGAACATCAATGTAGATTTTCCTTACAAAAACAGTACGAACCGTGTAGCAACATGCTAACAAGCTAACAACATGCTAACCAACATGCTGCTCACTTTCACCATCACAGGCACTTTAATACTATGAAATATGGTCCATTTGTCTGATTGGACAAGTTGGTCAATGATTGACAGATGGTTGATCCAATCACCTGCTGTGTATTTTTGTAAACATTTATTGCTGCCTTTTAAAAACTATTTGAACCCAACAGCCCAGACTCTGTTTTCTGAAGTGAAGGATTATTGGATTTACAGAGCTGGAGGCGGTGTGTTTCTTTGGAGTCACATGTCTCCCAGGTACGGAGTGATGTCATACCGGACCCTGCTGCCATTTGATTGGCCAGTGTGACGAAGCGGCTCGTTGTATCCTCTGAAACTACAAGAACAACAATAACATTAAACCTGCTTGAAAACAATCGGGACGTCCCAGACTGCATCGTGAGATTGAGATGCGGCGTGCTGACCAATGACAATCTAAACGGCCTAAATCAGTGATGATGTCATTCGCTTGACGCCGGGCATCAGACTCATTAGTGACACAAAAGAGTCACTTGACAGGGAGTACTGGACTTTCCAAAATGTAACATCATTCAAAGAAGCAACACGCCGACCCCAAACTCCCCAAACTGACCAGGCAGCCAGAGTGACATGGATGAAGATAAACGTGTTGCACCAGCAGCAGCTCCTCTCCAAAACCCTGAGGACACCCGAGACGGACCGAGACCGATCAGCTGACGTCTGCTGCAGTCAAACGCTAATTCACTTTTACTGCACGCAGTCATTTGACATTCATATCAGATCTTCGCTGTCCTCCCGGTTAGATGGATTATATGTCGTCGCTGTCCCGTGAAAAGATCACAGCTCCAAAATATCAGAAAAACAGGCCCCGTTTTCACATCGAACAGCAGGCAGGTTTAAATTTCTCCAGTCAAAATGGTTTTTAATGAGATGGAGAGGCTTCTGAACCCAGAGAGGAACGGTGATCTTTAAAGTGAAGTTAAAATAAAATGAAAATCACCAAACTGGAAATAGGAGGTTTACACATGACAGCTTGTTTCCAGAATTTTCTTGAATCAAGTGTCATTTTCTTGATCCTAGTGGGCTGATCTGCCTTATTCTGCCTTGTTTCAACATATACTTGAAAAATTCCTCAAACAAGTGAAACTGCATTGGAAACAAGTGGGATTATCTCATCCCACTGGCAGATTTTTGACCTTGTCGGAAGAAAAATGAGATTTGAACACTGAAGAGGAGACTGAAGGACTTGTTAAGATGGAGGGTTTTTTTTTCCAGTGCAGCAGCATAATAAGACCCACCATAAATAATACATCATCTTTTATAGATTTTCGGGGCAGTCTGAGTGGAAACCAGAATTTTCTCTCCGCCTATCAGCCTCGATGTTGTCGACCAAATGGATCATTTAACGTTTTAAAGCTGGCAGCTCGGAGCTAAGAGGCAGAATTGGAGGAGAATGAAGAGTAATGGACTGAGGGAGCGATGACGTCAGCAGCAGCGCAGAGTGAATTCTTCAATGGGGCTCTCATGTTGTGCAGGGCATGTGTGTGTGTGTGTGTGTGTGTGTGTGTGTGTGTGTGCAGACTGCAGCATCATCCATCACCATCGCCCTCCATTCATATTCTTAGTCAGTGTCGCCATCTGGCAGCCGAGGTGTGCAACAGCAGCTGAAAATTAATTTAGGGGTTATTATTATTAATATTATTATTATTTGCATTTTGGAGTCATTTTAGAAATACTTATAAATAATTTTTTTTTTTTTTTTTTTTGCAGTGCTAAGCCGATCTCATGTTTCCATCTTAACTAGACTAAAGTCAGATCAAACATCATGTTTGATCTGACTTCTGACTGAATTGTTCTTTTTAATTTCTATTTTGTTTTTATTTTGTGCATTAGACAAGCCAAAACTCTGACTATTTTTAAATCCAAACTCCAAACTTTGATGCTCTGCAGAGTCTATTCTGCTGTGTAAAGACACTTATGTTTGAACCAGCTCTTTTAATTTTAATTTTCTTTTAAATCTGTTAATTTTACTTTTTCAGTCTGCTAAGCATTTTGAATTGCTGCTGTATTTTTGCACTTTCTAAATTCTATATCTTTCATTTTATTGTATTATAATTCTGTAAAACACTTGCCTCTGTGAAATGCCTCTGTGTATGAAATGTGCTGTATAACTAAAGCTGTCCGGCTGTTTGTCCTTTTGTGGTGGCTAATGTACTTCTCCCATGACTAATAATCAATCAATCAATCAAATATCTCATTAAAAAAATCCTCTCTTTTCTTCCTAACTCTTATTTTCTTTCCTCTCCTGTCACATTATCAGGGCCCTGTGACCTCTGACCTTTCACCTCTTTACTACTCGTTGCTTGTAATGTTAATAAATGATGAGTAAAGAGGGATAAAAGTGTAATTGAACTGATAACTTTTTCTTAAATTATAACTATCCCTTCAAACCCACCAATTATTTTTATTTATTTATTTATTTATTTACGTATTAAAAATGGCCTATTCTGACACACCCAAATGAAAAAGCTCATAACAGACAAACTATAAGGCCCAAACACATGTATGTTTTTTTAGTCTGTGGCTAAAATACAAGCTACGCTACATCAGCTCAAACATGAAGGATTTTTTTTTCTTTGTTTTTGTATCCGTAAGTCATATTTGAACAGCAATAACTAGGCCATGCTCAACATTAGAATTTATGATTGGATGAGAACAGAATGAAGACAAATCAAATGTTTATAATTAAGTTATTAAGTCATGTCTTGATCAAAACAAGTTATATTTGTAAGAAAAATTCATCGATTCAATTACACTTTTATCACTCTATTTCAAAGCTATCGATCTGTATCGATACAGATACCAGTATTGGTATCGATACTGGTATGTACCGATACCAGCCTATCATATTGGAAATTTCAGGGCATTTCAGCAGTGATGTCATGAGGAACGAGGAGGCAGGAACAAAACTTTCAACCAGTAATAACATCACATTTTTGAACGATCACACCCGTCCCATTAAATAAAACTGCTTTTCTATCCCTAACTGATCAGCCATTGGTTTACATTTTTGAAAGACGCCTCTCTATGTTAAGCCCCGCCCCCAACATTTTGTTTCAACAAGAAATATATCAAATTAAAAAAATAAGATGCACTGAAAATGCAGTTTCATTATGACTGTAAAACTTTGTATTCAGTATCTGTATCGGCATTGAAAAAGTGATACTGGTGAATCCCTGTATTTTTCATCATTCATATGAATTTTATGATTTAATTTTTGGGGGCTCCCCTGGTACAGGCCGGCTTGTTTAACCCAGTCAGGTAATTACAAGCTGCTGTGTTACAGATTGCCTGTTGACTGTGTAATTGGTTCAGGGCCGGTGAAGTGCTGCTGCTGCTGCCAGCCTCCTCGGCGGCGGTGACTCACTGCTTTGTATTGACTCTCTCTCCCATGGCGGCGATGTGTGGTTTGTCTTCTGTCGCCTGGATCAAAATCACTGAGCAGGAATCTGAAATTCAGTACAGGGAAAGTCGACGTTGGCAAATAAAACTCTCTCCCCCCCCCTGAATCACATCCCATCCCTCACCTTGAACTCTGCTGTCTGGTCCAAGCTGCTCATGTCTTGAAAGAAAAAAAAAGTTGTACCACTTCTTATTTTTTTCCCTTTCTCACATGATCGCACTTGGGCAGATGTCAGTTTGCTCTGTTATATGGAAGGAAGCTGGAGGGTACCACATAAAACTGAAGGAGCAATAACACCAACCTTAATGTAGCACTGGAACTCATTTATAATAATAACAACATAATATGCTGCAGTGTTTCCTCATCTGTTTGCACAGCAGACTGTTTTGGGTCTCAAATCCCAGCAGCACAAAACAACCATGAAACACACTCACAGCTAGACAGTAACAACATTACAAACTTATTAAAACACTCAAAGTTTAGAATGGGATTAGATTTTCCTTTAGTCTCCCACACTGCAGAGGTGTGAAGTATCTCAGTCCTGCACTTCAGCCCAGTTTTGACGTACTGTCCCTTTACCTGTCCACCCAGTGAGCCTTTCTGCTTTATATTGAGCTATATTATATCAAAAACAAAACAACAACAAATAAAATTAAAACCAATGTGATTTGGCTGTGGTGTCAGTGCGACCTCGGTCCTCTCACTTCCCTCTGTCCTGGTTTCTTCTGTATTTTAGAGGAAGTTACAGTGATGCATGTCATATAAAAAGACTAAATGCAACAAATAAGATTTGTTTTGTTTTGTTTTTCTCTGTGAGCTCAGAGTCACTTTGACCCTGCTGTCCTGGTCACACATCACATCCAAACCACTTTTGATCAAAAGTTGACATAATTAGTGGGATGCGCACAGTGTTTAGACATAACTGAGCATTAGATGCAAATTTTTGCAACATTTTGTCTAAGTTTTAGCTCTTTAAGAGCTCAGGACCTTTGTAACTATGTTAATCTTAGTTTTACTCTGAGCAGCAAATACATTATTATATATTTAAACAGTGCGTACACAGCTGTAACAATCTGAAATATGCACCAGAGGAATCCATATGTACAAGATAATATTATATTTATGCCCTATAGCCCAGAAGACAAAATTCTAAGATGCAAATGCTACTTAACTTTCACTCTTAAACTCTATACAGCCTAATTTTAGACTACAATATCTATAAGCACTGAGTCATCCTTTAAATGGTTAATCTATGTATAAATGCTGCCCTGTCCTGCCCTGTTCTAACCGATCTTGTCCTGTCCTGTCCTTTCTCGCTCTTACCTGTCTCATCCTATATCATCCTGTTCTGTCCTAACCTCTCCTGTCATGTCCTGTCCTCTCCTAACCTCTCATCCTGGCCTGTCATAGCATAACCCTTTCCTGTCCTACCCCATTCTAACCCTGTCCTGCCCTAACCCTTTCCCAACCCCCCTCATCCTGTGCTGTCCTTACCTGTCCTAAGTCTGTCCTGTCCTACACTGTTCTAACCCTGTCCTGCCCCCCCCATCCTGTCCTAACCTGTCCTAACCCCCTCATTTTGCTCTAACCCATCCTAACTCCCCTCATCCTGTCCTGTCCTAACCTCTCCTTTCCCTGTCTTTTTGTAACTTGTTCTGTCCTAACCCCCTCATCCTCTCCTAATGTGTCCCAACCCCTCTCATCTTGTCCTGTCCTAGCCTGTCCTAACCTGTCCTGTCCTAACCTGTCTCGTCCTGTCCTGTCCCATTCTGTCCTGTACCATAACATCTCTGCCTGTCCTGTCCTGTCCTTTTCTTTGTTGTCTTGATTTTTTCTTTTCTCTCCCATCCTGTCTCACCCTGTCCTGTCCCTTCCTGCTCCCACGTTGCCTGACTTCAGCAGCATGGCAGCAGAACTGCTGACAGGACATCATCATCATCGTCATCATCATCATCATCATCATCATCATCATCGTCATCGTCATCCACAGGCAGTATTGATGAGTCAGAGAGATTAAACCCAATCAGAGGTGAGAGACAGTGATTCTGCTGAGCTCATCGGCCTCTGGGGAAGTCGAACTAAACCCAAACCTCAAGTGTTTTGTTTAGAGGAAGGCTGGCTGCCGGCCCAGAAAGACAACTTCCTACACACACAGTGTGATTTGATGACAGATTTGATGTGGTGGCAAAGGGGACATTTGGATGTGTGTGTGTGTGTGTGTGTGTGTGTGTGTGACAGAATGTGTGTGGATGAATAATCCTGCCTCATTACCTTGGTATCTCTGTGACAGTTTAAATCAGTGATCACAGAGCATCATGCTTCATTTTGTAATTATTTTGACAGACTTTTTATTGTTTTAACCATTTTATTTATTGTTCTATATTTTATTCCTGCATAATTTTGTATCCCTTGATTTTTTTTCTGATTTGCCTGATTTGAGAATGGAAAATGGAAAGGAAAGAGAAGAGTTTTGAAAAGATCATCACCATGGCCCAAGTGTCAGGGGGTCAAGGGTTCCCAAAGCGAGGTCTGGGGGCCTACAGGAGGCCTTGAGGGGGTTTCAGGTTGTCACCAACATGATGAACTCTATTTGACTTACTTTGTAGATGGGAGAGAATGTATAGAGCATGCATATTGGTTTCAAATGGAGCAACAGCACCCAGTTTTGCCTCCTTTTCTCTATAACCTTCAAACCAATTGAATACACATGATCTCTGCCTGGCTGAACAGCGCGGCGCTCCTGCATGTTGGTAAATGACAGGCAGGTTTCTCCCCAGGCGAGAGGCGTTCACACTGGTTAAATAGCATACAGGATAATTCAGTCCCATCCTGCAGATTGTTAAATGTCAAAGCCTCAGGAGGCCACAAGGAAAATAACCCAAATCAACCTGAATCGGAAGTGTTTTGCTCATCTTTTCACTTCGTTTCCTGCAGCCCATAAGCAGGGGCTTCGCTCCAGGGTATTACTGTATAGAAAAGTTTTGCAAATAAACAGTGTTACTTTGTAAGTCCTTGATGAAAACATACCGTACTTAAAAAAGTGCAACAACACTGTTTCAATGAAGCCATTCAACTGTTGTGTTACAGCTCATCTCTATTCTGTTCTGTTCTATCTTATTCTTTTCTATTCTATTCTGTTCTGTTTCTTTATTAGAAGCTGAGTTTGGATTCTGAACAGATGCCAAGGTCGAGATCGGGAAACAGGAAGTGGAACAGCAGTCCCAAAGGCGACCAATCAGCAGCTGCCGTGTCGCGATGACCTCGCATTCAGACAGTGACGAGGTCGAGGTTAAAGTGAACTTCCTGCTGCAGCTTTCCACACTGACTCAGAATATTAAAGGTGCACTCTTCTTTTTTTTTTGTTTAGTTATTAACATTTGAACACAGCTGTCTGGTTATGATAAAACACATTTTATGAGCTTTGATGGTAGAGCCATTTTGTTGACCAACATTTTTAATGTTTTATTTTACTTGAAAACCCAAAGTCACAATCCATGTTTTGCAAAGTTGCGGTCAACAACATTTGTATTGTAATCATACATATTCTCAACATTTAACTTTGCTTTTATATTTTACATCTTATGCACCTCTCTGACAGTTTCTCAAGTGACTATAATCTCTAGCCTTTATAAATGAATATACATGCATGCTTACATTGCCCTTTTTATTTTACAAGTGGAATTTTTATGCAAAAATGCAATAAACATGTTTATTTCAATCACTGCATACATGCATATAAGTAATCAGGTTATTCTCCATGTACAGCAGTGATCTGATCTCTCAAACACCATGCAAACAAGAGAACCCCCATTAACCCAGGTAGATTTCTGCAGGAGAAACCCAATCACTGGCCAGCGGAAACCCTGACTTGCATTTCTAAACGGCTCTTTACACGGGAGCATGTGCAGGAAAAAAAAGAGCGGAGAAGGAAACTGACTAGTGAGCGCATGTTTACTGGGGTTTTAAGTAATCACATTAAGGGAATACATGTAAATGCATTACTTGATTTCCTGCCATAACCTGATTCCTGACAATAATCTGGTTTCCTTGGTGTCATGTTGTAGCAAGGAAGGTGGACCCAAACGCAAGAGCCAGGAGACACGGGGACTGAAGAATTAATAACTGTTTATTTAAATGCAAAAAATAAAGTAACACGTAGAAAAGACGAGGAGCAAGGAACACTAGAAAACACGGATGGCAACACTGGGAAGGTAAACAAACAAACTGACAGAGAACAAAGGGAAACAACAGGTATATATACACAGAACTACAGAGCTAATCACAAGAACAAGAGGGGAGGCACTAGGACAAGGAGGGAAACACTGGGACTGGTTAACTGAGACAACGAGGGGTGTGGATGGCAAGAACAAGAGGGACACACAGAACAGGAACAGAAAACCAAAACACAAGGAGTCCATAAAAAAGAGTCCCAAACACAAAGAACACAAGAGTCCAAAGACCAGAACCATGACAATGTGCATGTAAACGTGCTGAATGACAATCAGTTGTCTGATTAGGTTAACTCCCAGGATCTGGATCTGGTTCAGACTGGATTTTAAATCTGCAGATCCGGCGCACACCTAGAATTTGTGGTGGTGTTCATTTATATGCCTGTTGTTAGCATACAGGCTGCTAATTTGGCATCACAAAGCTCACAGCACTTAGCGGCTCTCAGTCAGTCAGGCACTAAGTGTATTTTGTGTTTTCGGCGCTCGGTAAGACAGCAGAAAGAGAAAAGGCAGATCTGGATGTGATCCAGACAGCCGGAGGGAATCTGAGCCTTAATGCCACCAAGATGAATCCCTGAACATCCCCGTGTTTGTACTACACTCCCCTTAACAGAGTTACAGTCCGCTGTCCAATAAAAGCAACAAAGCACGCATCAACAACAATCAGCAGTAATAAAGGGAAAACTTGCACTGCTGACTCCATTAACACCCAGAGCTCGTTAAGGCTGATTCAGCAAATGGCAGAAACCACATCAGACTGCCAGCAAATTAACAGCAGACCTGCACACACACACACACACACACACACACACACACGCACACAGGCAGGAGTGTGTGTTCAAACTGCAACGTCCACTTTTTCCTTCATATTGAAATTACACAAAACCAACAGGAAGGATGTTCTGCTTCATCAGTGTGTTCAGGCTGAAACTCATCTGTCTGTCTGCCTCGTATTTTAATCATGTTGGGACTTTCTGAGGCGTAAACCCTCAGCAGTGGGTGTTTCATATGGCTGTCATCACAAAAATGCTTGTTGACAAAGACTTCTTTTTGCAATTTCATCAACAAAGAATGTGATGAATAAATATTTTGCCCAGTAATCATATTAGAAATAATTGAATTCTAATTGTAATGAAAATGTGAGGAAATGAACCGATATCACATCAGATGTTTTTCTACATTTTTGATTTTTTCATTCTTCAGCGATCCATTCAGATTTCAGTCCTCAGCCTCTTCCCCCGCAGGATCTGGAAACATTTTGTCTCCGTGTTTGAAGGCTTATAGACAGAGTGGTCGAGAGCAGGAGAACATTAAGATGTGCAAAACTCACATTTTCCACAATCAACTAATCAGTGGGTGGTACAAACAAATAAGCATTGTTTTGTTGACATTCACAAAGGCTGGTATTGTTTGTGAGCTCTACATCATTGGCTTTTGGTGTCATCACATTGTCGTGGTTTGATGACATCACCACGTGTGGCGTGATGACGCCAAAGCAGCAGAGAAGCAGATGGAAAGTTCATTTCAGAGAGATAATATTTATATGACAGATGAAACCACTGCATTGAAACACCTTTGCAGAAATGTTAAAGGTTCAAATAGCTTTTGGAGAGTTGAGAAATATTTTATTCATGCTCGTACATTCAGAATTTTTCTGGATCAATATGTTTTCTGTGCTTATTTAGTCACATTTGATGGAAAAACATGTCCAATTTTTGTATTTTTTTTTAATTTATGATACAATTTTAGTACTTTTTTAATACTTCAATGCAATTTTTATAGTTCATTGATTTACATGGCCTTTTAGCTTAGGTTGTACAGATTTTAGGAATAAATAATTTGAAGATATTCCAAAAAAATGACATCAATCAATGAGCAAAAATACCAACACAGGCACTGGCGGG